>VDFB02374345.1:0-11932 GCA_007258455.2 Sequoia sempervirens
TTGTTGATTCAAGTTTTAAAAGACCTTTGAAGTAGTAATAATACAATCATTAATAGGAATAGTTAAGTGGAAGATTCTAGAGATGGTTCCTTGGGTCTCTCTGCATCTATAATCACAAAAGAATTTGAATTTTACCCTAATAAAGAAAATGTAGAGGACAATTCTAAATTAGTAGCATAGAAAATGTATTTGGGGAACTCCATAATAGGAGATAAAATTTCTCCCTCAAAAATTGATTCCCTCTTGGGAATTCCAAAATTGAATTCAATAGATGTACCTATCTATATATAAGGGCACCAGAAAAATTCTCAAGAGATGGTTTTAGATAAAATAAAATAAAGGAATGCACAAAACATTAAGAAAATTGACCCCTCTAGTAAGGTAGAGTTTCAAAGTGAAGTTAGCCTTAAGAAAACAATAAGTTATGAAATGTTTATTGTAGGAAAAAATTCAATTAATCTAGCATTAATATTAGCATTAAAAGCTCCTCTTTGAAAGAAAATAGAATTGAAGCAAAAGGGAAATTGGTATCAAAAGAATTATCTATAAATAATATAGATGGGTTGCCTAAATCTAAACTTATACTACTTGAATTTCATATACATAAGTTAGGGCAAAGTGATGATTCCCTAGGATTAACTCTAGGAAAGGAAAACCAAGCAATAGAAAATCCTCATATATAAAAGAAAATTGGTATGACTTGGAAGATCATAGGTGCAATGAGGAGGAAAATAACACCTATTTTTTTCCTTGTCTAATATTATTCTAGATGTAGTGTAGGAAAATGTATACCCTTTACAATTTCACACTTTGTTTGGATCCTTTAATTAATTCGACTTAATTAAGCTTCTAATTTGTAAATTATGGATTCCAAATCCTCATTATTCCTATTTTATAAAAGGAATCAAACAACATTTAATTAATGCAATTAATATTTAATCACATCGGAGAATTAGTGTCTTAAATTTTTAGGTCGAGACCCATTTTCCCAAGGACCCATTTAAAAAAAAAAAATGGTAGTATTATAATGATTCAAATTTCATATGCAATTGTTGGATTTTGGAATATAATGTTTAGGAAATTAGATAAACACCTATAAATACAATCTTTTTATCAATTCAAATCTAAGACACACAATCAAGAGATCATATGAGGAAATATTATTGTCAAGAGAATTCAAGAGTAGATTTTTTAGTCATTTATTACAACAATCAAGATCATATCATCATGTTCAAGCCTGTGTATGTACATATCATCTTGTGAAGGATGATATGCATTGTTGATCCTCGAAGCATCAAAGCGTTCAAGTATCCAACAAATCAAGTAAATTACGATCAAGTTCCTTGGATTGATGTGTTTGACTTCAGTCCTCTAAGGGAAGCCATCGAAGGTTTGGTGAGTTGTAGAAAGAAATTTTTCATTCATAATTTCCTTTTCCATTTTCATAATCTTTTTATCAAGGTTTAATTACCAAACATGCAGTTTGACTAACGAAAACCTCCATTAAGAAAAATGAATTTTTCCCTCTTTGTATGTGCATATTACATGTTAAATAAGGATTGAAGATATTGAAGAGGAATTTTACATTCTTGCATTGGTTTCATTCATTATTGTCAAGTCACGTAAACTCAAATTCAGAATTTAATTTTAGCTTTTTGATAGTGGAACCTATGCAAAACAGAAGCTAAGATCCTACCTTAAAGGATTACAAAAAAAAAAATTAGAAGCCTATGTACTAGGACCCATTTACCCTAGGGAAATCCTTTCCTTCAATAGAGTTCAAAACCTACTTTTGGTGATGAGTACATGTGTCCTTACCCTTCTTAGATCTACCTACAATCTATGGTTTCATTTTTTATACTTTCAAGAATGTTCATTTCATGTTATAGGTCTTATAGTTCATTTAGTTTGAGCATTGTATATCATTTTAATTTGATTTTGAACACCTACTTCCCTAAGGAACTGAGATCCAATTTTGATTGACTCACCTTTGAGGTTGAAATTCAATCTCTACTCCTTGTGATCTCTTTCCTAATTAAATACCCCTAGGGAAAGAAACCTATTGTGGATCTTTAAAGTCCTATTTAGTGACCGCATTTCCTACCATTTCATTTTGGTTAACATGACATGATTAAGGTGTCTTGTTCAACATTTCATTCCATGTCTTTTTATACGTCGTACCTTTTCTAATTTGGAGATCTCTGAAACCCTAGATCTAGGTTTTGCATTGTAGACACATAAAATTGTCCTAGGCTTGCAACTCTTGATTATTCAACATTGCCCCTTTCATTCTTAATAATTAAATAATTTTTAATTATTTAATTATTTTCTAAAGTCATAATTCTTCTATTAATTAAATAATTTTAATTATTTAATTAATTCATTTTTATCTTTATTCTCCCTTGATTAATTAAATAAATTTTATTTATTTAATTACGTCACTAATTAGGTCCCCTTCTTTCTAAAATTAAATAAATTCTTATTTATTTAATTTTTGTCCACTATCCACTATAATTAAATAATTATTTTAATTATTTAATTATTCATTAGCCTCTTCTCTCATAAATTAAATAAATTTTATTTATTTAATTTGGTCCACTCTCTTGAATTTTGAATTAAATCATTATTTAATTCAAAATGATTCCCTTGTCACATTCCTCATAATTAAATAATATCTTTATTATTCAATTTATTTCTCTTGGTCACGGAGTAAATATAAATTTTATTATTTAATTTCTCCGACCTCTTTAATAAAGTGCTAGCCTTATCTTTAAGTGCTTGACTTTTGACATCTCATTTAATTTGACCATTGATTGAATTATTTTATAATTCAATCTTGGCCCTTCATCCTTATCTTTTTGCCCTCATTTTGACCTAACCCTAATGCACACAACAACATTCAATCTTGATCTTTGATTCTAGGGTTTTTTGTCATCTTCTCATCCTGGCCACACATTCAAAATTGCAATTTTTATAAAATGGCAATTTTGTTCTCATTTTGTCCCTCTCTGGCTCTTTCTCTCTGGCTCTTTCTTTCTCTCAGCTCTCTCTCTCTCTATCTCTCTCATGCTCATTTCTGTCCATTTTAGGTTATGATCATTGTCATTTGCAGTCATTGTCATTTTAGTCTATTGTCAAGTCATTTCTTTCAATAAAATCCTTCAAAACTTGCTTTGGTCTTGTCATTTGTCATAGTTGCTCATACAAATCTGAGGGCATCTCTATTTACAGCAAGCTAGGAGGTGTAACAAAGGTGAAGCACGGAAGATGAAGACCTAGGGTAATATTGTTCCTTCTGTTTTCATATTATTTCCTTTGTGCTTTGTTATTTCATAGGAATTTTAATTGTTATTGTGCTAACCCCTTTAACAAATCTGAGATTTTTCATTGATTACATTGGTGAACCTGACATATTTTAACACATTTTGAGAAATCTTGGAGTTGGGTTTCTTTTTGTTGTAGGTTTTGTTAGCCTTTTGTTGCAGGTTTGGCATCATTTTTGGACAAAACCCTAGTTTCCAAGGATTCGACCATATCTTTCACACGGCTTCGTATTTTCTCACAATTTTTTTTCTGTAGGTCGAGGACACTATCAAGAGCTCTCATTCCAAAAATCATATTTTTTGGATCTGTTTTTCATTTTTTATAATTATTTTTCTGTTTTTAATAAAAAATTAATTTCGGGAGTATATAATCGAATTTTTCAGATATGTTTACATTTCTGGAAATCTCTTTTAATTTTAATAGGGGTCTACTCTTTAGTGTTTAAATTTTGATGTGCAATTATGAGTCAAAAAATAGATTTTTTGAAATTAGGGTTTAAAAACAATTTGCTTATATCTCACTCACGGTTGCAGATCTACTCATAAAATTTTTTGTGCAGATTTGAGATGATATCAGACGGCTACAGTAAAAAAATCAGAATTTTTGGAGCTAGTTTGTATTTATTATAATTTTTTTATGATTTTTAATAGAAAATTAATATTGCGCGTACAATAGGGAATTTTTCTGACTTCTTTACATTTCTGGAAAGCTCTCCGAAAAATAATATCAGTCTCTTCTTTTATTTTGTATTTTTCAGATCAATAATGTCTTCAAATAATCGAATCTAATTCGGCTATGTGAAAAATATGTATCTGAAATTGCAATTTTCTAATGAGTTTATTTTTTTTTCATGGCTGCATTATGATATTATTTCTTTTGATTTTGTAGGGTGATCATAAGGAGTTTTAGTGCCAGAAATATCATTCATACACAACAAATTGGAAAGCAAATAATCAGGTGCACATATCCCATCTTCCATTTCTTAATCTTGTTTGTCACACATTTCAATTTGGGGCATAAAATTAATCCTTGTTTGCAAACACATTTGGATTTGGGCTCTTAAAAATGAATTTTGTCTTCAATCACATATCAAAATTGGGTCTAAAATGAACCATTGTCTTCCTACACATTTGAATTGGGGTTAAAAAGAACATGTGCTTCTATTGTTTGCATACAAACATTTCATTTCTAAGGGAAATTAATCGTTGTGAGTGTGAATCAAGTGTGTGTGTGTGATCACAAACACCACACCTGATTTGCCTTTGTCAAACCCTTCATAGGAGGCCTGCTAGGGGATTTCATCACCCCTAGGGACGACCTCAATTGAAGTGTGAATCGAAAGACACGCTTGTTTGGAAGTTAAAATCTTGTCACTCTTGGCTAAGCCCCAAAGAACTTTATACCTTTGGGAAGTGAAGGTGAAGGGTGGGTTACCCCTTTCTCCCAGCTGTGTGGTAGGATTTTTCTTTCAATTCATTCCTTAGTCAACCTTGTGCAATCTAGCTTGAGACCTAATTGGCCATACCCCACTTGACTAGTCATATGGCTTGTTGTTGTGTATTCAAGTGCTTGATTAATCATAGCATTTAATCTTGGAAGACAAACTTATCATTGTGCTTGGTGTGTGTGTTTATGCATTTACATGTAAAATCTTGTGTTTGATATTGCCCAAGTTAAACTTCCAATAAAATTTTTCCACATCATCCAAGTCATTCAATCTCGTCATTCCACATCATCATCTCTTTCATCTAATCAACATCATTTTACACCATGACAACATTTGAAGACATAGCACTAGGGCTTATTCACATGCTTCATAAAGCTCAAACAAATCAAACACCTTTAGACCAAGAAATCATTCAAAGCACCCATAACATTATCCAAAAACTTCAAACCAACCAATCACCACAAATGCAACAACTCATAGCACAAATCCAATACCTCATGGCCAATTGTCAAGTCCAACAAGCGCATTATCAAGTCCAATCACCATATCAACACATTTCACATCAACCTAATGTGTCACCTATATCATCATATCAACCTCATCCATCCACATATCAAGTTTCCCCTTCGTCAACCTATCACAACTCTTCTAATTTCAACTCTTATCCACATCAATCAACCTTTCAACGGTCATTATCCTATTCAACCCCTCAATCATCATTACAACAACAAATCATATCACAAGTCCAAACACCATTTCAACCTCAACACATTCAACCACAATCCTATATGTCACCTTCATCATCATGCCAACCTAACACATCTATCTATTATGACAATGCCACATCAACATGTCCACCCATATCACAACAACAACGTAACTTCCCAAGTCCACCTTGGCAACAACATCAAGAACCTTTAAGTCTTAATGCCACCTTTGACAAGGGGAACACCAATCTAGTCCATACACCCTTACCACCATCCAATCAAATGCTTATCCCTAATCCACCATGTCCTAGTCCTAATCCATTGGCCTCTCCACCTTCTCACCCATCAAACTCTTCATTACCCCCACCATCATCTAATCCTCCATCAAATCAATCCATTACATTTAGATATTTAAAACATAAATTGATGGCATTATCTAAATCCACCAATCCACCTACAAAGGATGTGACCCAAGGGCTACAAGAAAGGAATCAATTGCCACCATGTCATTCAACACATATACTTGAACATACAAAAGAGTCCTCAAACGTCATGCCAAGTCCTTCAAGTCAACCATGTCATCCACAACCCCTTGAGCCAAGTCAAGAGTCTCCCCTCATAAGTCCAAGTCAACCTCCATCATGCCCCTATGTTGTTGACCATCTAGAACATGTCAAGTCTCTCCAAGAGTCATCCCCTTCTACTTCCATTCAAGCAACCCAAGATGTATGTCAAGAGCCTAATCCTAAGCATGTGGAAACATCAAGCCCTAGTCCTAATCAAGATCAAATCATTGTCATCCAACCTGTCCATAATCTATATCTTTTCTATGATCAAGATGATATCAATAATGATGAAGAGCCTATCCATGAACAAGATATTCCAAATTCACCTTCACCTAGCACCATCCATGACTGTCAAACATCCACTTCCCTTGATGAGACACTTGCCTCCCAAGCTACTATAGAAGATCAAACAAATACCTTGGATCTAAGTGAACACAATGCTAATCAAGATCCTAATGATCCTCCATCACCCATTATCGACCCCATTGCAAGTCCTCCATCATATCCACTTGGTCTTTCCAATAAGGAACTCATGTCTAGTGTTCCACCTACACCTAGTCCCATTGTCCATTGCATACCCCAAGGAAACCAGTCTCAAGATGTTGGTATTTCCTCCATGCATTCTAAGTCCACTTTTCATCATAAAACCTATCATATGCCTAAAACATACATGGCCATCCCCTCTCCATCATCCTACAAGTGTCAAAAGCATGTGACCATACACCTTCCTCCATCCAATTTACCACCATTACTTCCAACTCCTAATCTCCCTCCATCTGCTTTGCCACCATTACTTCCAACCCCTAATATTCCAATCATTCATAAATACCCTAAATATCCTAGTCATGACCAACAAATGCACACATTGTGTAAACATAAAGCTTCCACTCAATCCATCCACCCCATGGGATTCAAAAATGAAAATTTGGATGCCTCTATTTATAAAGTCAAAAATTCTAAAGGTCTTAATGCCTTAGAATACAATTTCAAAAAGTCAAAGCCAAGTGCATCTAAAAAGCTATATAAGCCCATACCTTCAAAAGAAAAGTCTAAAAACAAAATGGTTTGGGTACCTAAGCAAAAAGAAATCAAGTTGAATGAGGCATCCATGTCACAAAAATCCCAACCATCCCCTTCCATCCAAAATACACATTCCATTCAAAAATTACAAAAATCCCACAAGACAAATAAAAGTCATAAAAATACTAAGTCTATGTGGGTGCCTAAAGCCCTTCATCCACCATCTCCTAAGCAAACATCTCCATTGCTTCCTACACCCTGTCCACATCAAAAGCTTCAATGTTTATCACAATGTGTGCAACCATTGGTCATGGTTCCCTTCCATTTCACAACAAGCCCTTATACCTCCATCTCGTCACCCCCCATCCACTATCCTACATATCTTCCCCATCACATCCCTATGGTCCATGCTTTTGGCTAAACCTCCTCATTCATCTTTTCCATAAGTCCCATATAGTCCTATATCTTCCCTACATAATCTGCATCATAATCCACTATCTTCCTTACATAATCCACATCATAATCCATCATCTACCTAATCCATCTCCCTTTCATGTCATCCCTTACCAACATCGATTAGCATAATGACATTTGACATAGTCCATGCAATGATATCCATTTCTAGTGGGACTATCACCTTTCATGCAACTAGACACTTGAGTCCCTCCTATCCAAAAGTCAAAAAGTCAAAAAAAAAAGTAAAGAGAAATCCCTTCGTCCAATGGTGAAAACCTGGTAAACAGGCACCTTGGATAAGTACCATGATGAAAACCTGGCAAACAGGCATCATGTGTAGTTTGATCTTCTATGTCACTTACACTTGGGGGCACAATGTCTTATCTATCCAACCTATCATTTTTATGTCATATCATTTCCATCCTACCTACCATCTTTAGCCATCATACCTACCTATCATATTAGGTCCACTTATCCACTCTTCTCCTTTTGATCTTGATGAAGATATAGGGGCAAAGTGTTGAAACATGTTTTTTGGGTATCTCTTGACATACCTCATCCTATCTAAACCAATCATATCATTATCCTATTGTCATCAACTTTGTCACGAAAAATCCTAAGTCTTGTACCTAGAATGGGGCATGTCATTCCTATGCGACATAGTCTTTGGAGATCACATCCTTGCTCTCTTATGCATACATCCATTTCATCCATTAATCCCATTTATCTCCTTGCACCTAGACTTGGTTTTCCCCTTGTCATTGGTATCTAGCACAAAGGCTACCCAAATTTTCATCCATTGACACCTCAAAAATGTCAAAAACCAAAAAAATCATAAAATGACAAAAAGACAAAAAACATCATAAAATGTCCTGAAAAAAAAAGACAAAAACATCATAAAATGTCCTGAAAAAAGACCTAAAAATCATAAAAGGTCCAGAGAAAAACACAAAAATATTCAAATCAATGTCAAAATCCTAAAAATAGAGTCAAAGTCAGTCATGTCAGTCAGTCCATGTCATTGTCGAACTACGTTGTCTCTGCGCATTTGCTACGTAGGCAAGGCCATCAGTCGATGAGTCCCCGAGACATTAGGTCAGTCCTTTTAGGTTGGTCAAAATAAAATCATGGCATTTTTCACAATCGTCACATCGGTCAAATAAGTCAAACATAGTCAGAGCTTTCGGACACAAGATAATGAGTCATTCGAAGCGTCAATGTCAAAATTGGTCAAAATTAGGCGACCTGATCCAATCAATCATCTGATCAACATCAATCAACTTGCCAAAGCGGCATTAGTCAAAGCAATGTCAATCTTCGTCACTCTTCGGGGTCCTCTTCAAGATGTGTCCTTCTTGGAGTTGGACCTCGTCAAAATGTCATTTTCCTTTTTCAGGATGTGTCCTTCTTGACAATAGGCCCCGTCAAACCGTCAACACCGTCAAATTGGCAAAACTCTTAAACTGTCAAAACTATCAAACCGACCATAAATCAATCTTTGGCAAACAAACATTGGCAAACAAAATAAAATGGCTGTTAATCTTTTTGGTCTATCTTGTCTTATCTTTTGACTATCTTGGCTATTTTGTCTTATATTTTTTATTGTCTTGTCTTTTGGTCATGTTACTGGCTTCTCGAGGATGTCCTGAGAAGAGTTTAGAGGTGCGATGACGTCTCCTGGCCTATTTTATTTTCTCTGACTGCCGTCTGTGGGTTGTCTTGACAAAAAGACTGGGGCAACTTCGCCCTTAGTATGAGTTAGGACCTTCCTTGTCTGTGACTGTCTATTTTCAAGTGGATGACCTTGCACACCTTGGTCTATGTCATATCATGGTGTTTGTTGTCCATTTGTGTCATTTTTACCACCCAATGATGATTAAGAGCAATAAATATTAAAAGTCCTATGGTAAGGTTTGAAGGATTTGGTCTAGGAACTTACATGCATCTCCTTTAGTCTTGTCATCTTCTCTCACTCGTCTCATATAGGCATTGCATCCATATCATCATCCATATCATTTTCATTAACATTTCTTTGTCTCTTCATATTCTAGTCTTCTCATCCATTTTGAGCACACCCATGTTCTTGGAACTGTCACGTCATCTCGAGGGGGCATCTACAACCCTCCTCGTCATTCTTCCTCATCTTATTTTGCACTGGGGCACATTTTTTGACTTATTTTCTTTGTCACAATGCGACATGCTACATTATGACAAAGAGGGGCAAAATGTAGACACATAAAATTGTCCTAGGCTTGCAACTCTTGATTATTCAACATTGCCCCTTTCATTCTTAATAATTAAATAATTTTTAATTATTTAATTATTTTCTAAAAGTCATAATTCTTCTATTAATTAAATAATTTTTTAATTATTTAATTAATTAATTATCTTTATTCCTCCTTGATTAATTAAATAAATTTTATTTATTTAATTCGTCATAATTAAGTCCCCTTCTTTCTAAAATTAAATAAATTATTATTTATTTGGTACATCCTATCCACTATAATTAAATATTTATTTTTTAATTATTTAATTATTCATTAGCCTCTTCTCATAAATTAAATAAATTTTGTTGTTAATTTGGTCAATCTCTTGAATTTTTGAATTAAATCATTATTTAATTCAAAATGATTCCATCACATTCCTCCATAATAAATAATATCTTTATTATTCAATTATTTCTTGGTCACGGAGTAAAAATAAATTTTATTGTTAATTTCTCAGTAATAATATCTTTGTCCGGAGTGTATATACCCAAATTTATTCTTGACTTTTGACATCTCGACAATTTTGATACATTGATTGAATTATTTTTATAATTCAATCTTGACCCTCATTCCTACTGTTGCCTAATTTTGACCTAACCCTAATTCTTATTGCAACATTCAATCTTGATCATTGATTCTAGGGTTTTTGTCATCTCCTCATCCTGGCCACACATTCAAAATTGCAGTTTTTATAAAATGGCAATTTTATTCTCATCTGGCTCTCTCTCGGGCTCTTTCTTTCTCTCAGCTCTCTCTCTCTCTCTCTCCATCTCATGCTCATTTTGTCAATTTAGGTTATGATCATTGTCATTTGCAGTCATTGTCATTTTAGTCTATTGTCAAGTCATTTCTTTCAATAAAATCCTTCAAAACTTGCTTTGGTCTTGTCATTTGTCATAGTTGCTCATACAAATCTGAGGGCAACTCTATTTACAGCAAGCTAGGAGGTGTAACAAAGGTGAAGCATGGAAGATGAAGACCTAGGGTAACATTGTTCCTTTTTGTTTTCATATTATTTCCTTTGTGCTTTGTTATTTCATAGGAATTTTATGTTATTGTTCTAACCCCTTTAACAAATCTGAGATTTTCCATTGATTACATGCATCATCTTGTTTTCCATTGCATTTCTTTACATTGCATATTAAATTCTTACATCATTTAGGGCTACTATCTTTATTTAGTGCCTTTTGTCCATTTTGGGTACACTTTTGGTTTGGTGAAACTTGTATGAGTATCACAACCTGGTGTCCTATTTCCAATACATTAGTGAGACATATTTCAAGACTTATGGCATCTCGTGCTGGTATATTAGCTATGGATATTGGGTTTTTGAACTCTTTCATTCATAGTGTTGACATTATTCAACCCATGTTGGACTCTATCCCTAATATCACATGTCCTATGACTGCTACTTCTACTGGTATTGAAAATATTGTTTCTCATTTCTCTCAAGAGAACTTGTAAAAAATTGATAATGCCTAAGAGAAACTTCAAGATTGTGAGTACAAAATATATTGTTAGTATTCTCGTTCCTATCATCGATAACATGATGAGAATACTTGATAATTAACTTGGAATTGAGATTTTGTGTATCCTAACCCACAATATTGATAATCATGCTCCTAAAATGGCTAGTTGTGATCAAAATTTAGGATACACTCAAAGTCAAGGAGGAATCAAATTCCTCCCCCTACAACCGTAGCTTCCATTCCTACATATACCAATCAAACTGTTACTACAACTATGCAACCAACCAACAATATCACTTCAACATTGGATATTTCCACTAGGAATCCTTTTTAACTCTTTGAATTCCAAGCATCATATCTCCTAAACCCCCAACTCACAAACTTTCCATTTAGTCATCCACTCAACATATATACACCTCCACCATATTCCATACCATCTCAAAACACAACCAATGATGTCATCCTCAACCAAATTTTGCATAATGTTTAATCCCTCCAACAACAAATTGCCACATTGAACCAAAATAAAAATGGAAAACCTTCATAATATGTCAAAAAAACCCATTATCATTGGAGATATTAAGAGAAAAAATGCCACAAGTCATAGAGATTCCTAGATTTGAGAAATATGGTGGTAAAGGATATCCTAGTAACCATGTCTTGGCATACACAACCT
>VDFB02374346.1:0-24750 GCA_007258455.2 Sequoia sempervirens
TAATAGGGAAAGGAATCCAACACTTGTCCATCTTCTAACGATAATGATAAAATTTGTTGATTTAATGCCCAATATTTATAATAATATAGAAGTAATAGTTATGAATTTAAAGTTGTTAGTTTTGATCTTAGTACTCATAATTGAATGAAATATAAATTCCTTAGATCTAAAAAAATAAATAATATAATGTCACATTAATAGACTTAGGGTTAGGATTACGGTTCAATTAGGTTAGAGTTAGGACTACGGTTTAATTACAATTAGGTTTTAATTAACATTCAATTAGGGTTTGGGGTATATTCTAATGCACTTAGGCTTGCATAAGTCATTTTGGAAATATGAGATTTCAATCTATTCAACAGCTCCTAGAAGAAATTGGTTAAAGAAAATAAGTTGATATGGCTCACAACTCCTTTTGGTGCTTTATGTGATTTTTAAGCCTATTTGTCAAAGGGATTGAAAGGATACCGACAACTTTACTGTGCAAGGGTGTGCGATGGTTTTTCCTCTTTAAGGCTAATGACAGTCCCATCATGTTTTCAATAGTATTCCTATTTGCTACTATTCAATCTTTAATCTTTTCCCATGTATTTCAAAACTAAAATATCATAATTAGTATTTGAAAATATACCCAAACATAATGTCTCCTGCTGTGAGAGCACACAATTTTGTTATGCATTTTTCCCAAGCACAAATCCTTAGAATTCTTAATGTGTTACTTAGGTTAATTCTTCATTGCAATAAATAAATACACATTCATATATATATTATGGATTTGAGGGAAAATATTAAAATATTTATCTTAATTGAAAAATTAAAATGCAAGGGATTCAAGTACATACCTTTTCTTTTGTTAATGTTGAAGTGCCAAATTTGATGACATGATATAAAAAACCAATATCTTTGCTGTATGTGGCACTTGAAATTTTGTACAAAACTATAACCAACTCTACGTCAAATTTGTGACTTTGGACCTATTTTTCATCCACAAATATGAGCTTTGACACATGCTTCCTAATCTAACATACAATATGTACTTAAATGCTCAAAATAGTTGAGAGTAGTATTGAGATTGGTGGATCTTTGGGATGGTCCAATACTTCACCTTTGTATCTCTCCCTCTAGATAGAGGTAGAGATGAATATAGAATGAGAGAGGAAAAGGGAGAAAAATAGATAGAGATATAGAGAGAGATAGGGAGATAGAGGGGGGAGAGAGAAATATATATATATAGAGAGAGAGAGAGATAGCAAGGAAGAGATAAAGAGGAAGAGGGAGAGATAGAGAGAGATATATGGCAAGATAGAGAAATAAGGATATATATATAGAGAGAGAGAGAGAGAGAAATAGAGATGGAGAGGGAGATAGAAATAGGGGGAGATAGAGAGAGAGAAAGAGAGAGGGAGAGATAGATAAATGGGAAGAGAAAGAAATAGATATAGAGATATATGGGAAGATAAAGGGACAAAGAGGTTTAGATATGAAGATAGATAGGGGTATAGGGAGGGAGCAAGAGAGGGAGAGATGGGGAGAGATAGAGAGAGGGAGGGAGAAAGGGAGAGAGATATGTAGAGGAGGGAGAGAGAGAAGATGGGGAAGAGGGAGATATATGTAGAGAGGGGGAGAGAGGGAGAGTGAGAGGGAGAGGCTAATATAGAGAGATAGATAGGGATAGGAAAAGAGATGGGGAGATAGATGCATAGGGAGATATACGTAGAGAATTATATGGATAGAAAGAGATAGAGAGATGAGAGAGGGAGATCGAGTAGTATATGGATAGAAAGAGATAGAGAGATGAGTGATAGGGAGATCGAGCGAGAAATAAAGATAAAGATATAGAGTAGAAGATATGGAGTGAGTAAGATAGAGAGAGGGAGACATTTCTAGAGATAGGAAGTGAGATGGATGGGTAGAGAGAGGGAGACATTTCTATAGATGGAGGGGGAGGGAGGAATATAGAGGTAGAGATGAATATAGAGTGAGAGAGGAAGAGAGACAAATTGATAGAGGTAGAGATGACTATAGAATGAGAGAGGAAGAGGGAGAAAAATTTATAGAGATATAGAGAGAGATAGAGAGAGATAGAGAGAGATAAGTAGAGAAAGACAAATAGAGATGGAGAGGGAGATATAAATAAGGGGAGAGAGAGAGGGGGAGAGATAAATGGGAAGAGAAAGACATAGATATAGAGATGTATGGGAAGAGAAAGAGACAAAGAGGTTGAGATATAAAGATAGAGAGGGGTATAGGGAGGGAGCTCAAATGGGAAGAGATAGAGGGAGGGAGAAAGGGAGAGAGATAGGTAGAGGAGGGAGAGAGAATATGGGGAAGAGGGAGACATAAAGTTAAGATGTGTCAATATTTAAGAATCCTTGTTTATTCTAAAATTCTTGCAAACATTGTTAATTCTCAATTATGTTCAGGTATAATTGTTAGATGAAAAAATGACCTTTCAGTTGGAACAAAATTATAGGTGACATAAAGTTTTTGACCAGATTGATGAGCATATATCCAATATTTCAACACAATTTTATATCCTACATATAGCAATTTATATTTATTCACATATTCCATCCAAACTCAATCTCTCCAAGTGAAGCGTAGGCAAGCATATATGCAATATGTGATGTTTCTCCTAGATGATACTTACAATGATCTCCACCAAACATGCTTGTAAACTCATGACAATGATGTAAAAGCTTTTCTTCCATGACGACATTGTTAGCTACATTCTTCCTTAATGACATCTTTAGCTACTTTAAATTAGAATTTAGAATCATCATCCAAGGTTGGGATATGATCCAAGAAGAGATCCTTCTTTTCTTCTCTTTTTTGTCTTCACTTTCCTCCACGAGCATGTTTTCCCAAAAGGAAACCAAGGAATCCTTGATGGTGTCAGGATCATCATAATTTTATCCATAAGTATCTTCAATCTTCATATTATGTTTCTTTGCCTTCTCATTTTGCATGTTAAATGAAAAAAACTTGGTTTTACACCTTATTTAAGTCATTTAATCCTTGATTTTTGTCTCCAATAAATTTATTCAAAATTGTAGACATCATCCAATTGAATTATGAGATTCCTCTCTTCTTCTATTAGGATCTAAGAAAAATAATTTGAGAGGTCTTTTTGGATTTTAGCCATTCTACTTTGAAGGAGATCCTTTCTCTAAAAAGGTTTCTAAAGACTTGGATATTCCACTCTTTTAGTCTGAGTTTTATGAATTTCAACTTTCTATTGAATATGCACATCTTAGTGCGATGATCAACTATTTGGGTGAGCCAGGAGTCAGTGACAACCATTTCAAAGTTTGGGTTTTGTATCTACACTTTTTCAAACTTGAAAGACACTCTTCTAGGGAATTTGTCCTTGTCTATGAGCATGTAATCCGAACTAGCTTTAGATGGGGTTACAATTAGGGTTCAAATAGCTTTATGGTTAGGGTTAAGCTTCAATTTGGGTTAAGGTTCAATTGATTAAAAATAAGCGTCTTGAGAAGGATATCTCTCGGCGTACTTTACATATATTTTTAAAATATAGGTATGCTAGTTTTAAAGATGTGACTTCAACCATTTATGAGGTTCATACTAAAATTAAAAATATAAAATAAAAATAAATTTCACAATAAAAAATTTAATATTCCGGTTAAAAGTCTCAAACCTTATCTTATATTGTACCACTCTTTTTTTTTTAAATTTCTTTCAAAAGATGGCTAAACTTTGTCATTTTATCAATAATAGTTTTATGATATTTAAGACAACAAGAGAAAAATACATGTTAGAATTGATTGTATAGTTCATGACTCTAATAAAGGAAAAAGTTTTATCATTGGAGATTATTATTTTAAATGTTTTTCATTTTTTTAAATAAAAAATAATTAAAATATGTATTATCATTAAAGTTGTAGTGTTGATAAAAAATGTGTAATATGTAATATTATATTTGAATAATAATAATAATAAATAGTATGTATTATTGAAATTGGAGTAAATAAAAAATAAAATACATAATATGTAAAATTATATTTAAGAAAACTCTTTCAAATTAAAAATTCAACATCACAACTTTCTTCATTATTATATAAAAATCCAACCATTTACAATACAATAAAAAAATTATATTTTAACATCTATGTGTGTTAAAAAATAGTTTTATAAATTACACAAATATTAAAAATCTAGAAAAAATAAAAGGCCATACATAGATATAAAAAGAAATCTAAAAAATGCTAACCTTAACCAACTATACAACATGATAAGTATGTATGAATATTGGTTGTAAGTTTAAAATTCTAGTGATATTATTTGGAGTAGAGATAACCTCTAGTTCATGAGTTATAGTAATTGTTTGATTCAAATGTATTCATTTAGCTTCAATTCTCTTAAATATCAAATATATATCATATAATAAAGATAAAAAATAAATCAATTATAAATTTCTACAAATTTATGTGTGCTTTGAAATCACATTTATTATTAGTAAATAAAGATATCCTTATCTTTTATCTATATTTTAGTTTAAAAATACATTGGATCTTAACAATTCTAATAATTTTGAATGAGCTTAATAACTTAGAATTATATATGAGAAATAAGAAAAACAACTTTAAATGGAATTCTTTTAAGTCCATCGTGGTGTTATTCTTCTAGTGTCATTCTTTTATTTTATAGATTCATAGATGTATTTATTAGAATATACTTTAGATGTCTTTATTTAAATTTGTTTGTTTACTCAAATTATATGGGTGAATCGGTTGGTTAATTGAACCTTATGATATTGCTATCAGGATTCAACCGTGTAATTTCGAGTCAAACTCATTGACCCATGTTTCATGAGTAGTGGTTCAACAAGAACCCATCTCTCATGATATCGAATGGTCCACTTAGCACTCATTGCATCTAGGTGATGTTCACAGAGGTGAAGCACTGGTCCGTCCGGGGAGGTCACCCATCCTAGTACTGCTCCAGCTCAAGCGCGCTTAACCAGGGAGTTTTCTCCAAAGTTAAGCCCGCTTGAGTTGTTACCCCATTTGCAAAACCTTCAGCAAGTGTTGTGCCTTATGAACCATTCATAATAGAGCCCCTTTAGCTCATCAATTGATAAGTAGGTAACACGTGTCTAGAATTATGACCATTGTCGAGTTCAACCATGTAGTTTAGTCAAACTCGGTGACCCATGTTTTACATGGCCGGTGGTTCAGCAAGAACCCATCTCCTTGATATCGAATAGTCCCTTAGCACTCATTGCATCTAGGTGATGCTCCGCGAGGAAGTGAAGCACGCTCGATCGGGGAGGTCCACCCATCCCGTCTGCTCGATGGTAACTTAACGAGGAGGTTTTCTCCAAGGTTGGCAGCGAGTTGATATCCATTGCAAAACCTTGACCCAAGTGTTGTGCCTTATGAACCATTCATAATAAATCCTTTAGCTCATCAATTGATAAGTAGGAATTATTTTTCCACAGTGTCAAAATATGATATTGCTATCGAGTTAACCGTGTAGTTTAAAGTCAAACTCGGTGACCCATGTTTCGCCAGGTAGTGGTTCCAACAGAACCCATCTCTCATGATATCAACTTAAGAACTCATTGACCCATGTTTGATGAGCTAAAGGGGGCTCTATTATGAATGGTCCACTTAGCACTCATTGCATCTAGGTGATGCTCCGCGAGGAGGGTGAAAACAATTAGTCAGGAGTCACCCATCAGTCTTGCTCGGCTCAGCAACCAAGAGTTTTTCTCAAGGTTAAGCCCGGCAGTTATTACCATTTGCAAAACCTTCAGCAAGTGTTGTGCCTTATGAACCATTCACAATAGAGCCCCTTTAGCTCATCAATTGATAAGTGGGAGGTATTTTTTCCACAGCGTGTCAAATTATGATATTGCTATCAGGATTCAACCGTGTAGTTTCAAGTCAAACTCATTGACCCATGTTTCATGAGTAGTGGTTCAACAAGAACCCATCTCTCATGATATCGAATGGTCCACTTAGCACTCATTGCATCTAGGTGATGCTCACAGAGGTGAAGCACTGGTCCGTCCTGGGAGGTCACCCAAGTGGTTCAACAAGAACTCATTGACCCATGTTTGATGAGCTAAAGGGGCTCTATTATGAATGGTTCATAAGGCACAACACTTGCTAAAGGTTTTGCAAATGGGGTAACAACTCAAGCAGGATTAACCTTGGAGAAAACTGGGATGGGTGACCTCCCGGGACGGACCAGTGCTTCACCTCTGTGAGCATCACCTAGATGCAATGAGTGCTAAGTGGACCATTAGATATCATGAGAGATGGGTTCTTGTTGAACCACTACTCATGAAACATGGGTCAATGAGTTTGACTCGAAACTACATGGTTGAATCCTGATAGCAATATCATAATTTGACAAGCTGTGGAAAAATACCTCCTACTTATCAATTGATGAGCTAAAGGGGCTCTAGTATGAATGGTTCATAATGCACAACACTTGCTGAAGGTTTTACAAATGGGGTAACAACTCAAGCGGGCTTAACCTTGGAGAAAACTCCTGGTTAAAGCGCTTGACTGGAATCTTGGGATGGGTGACCTCCCGGGATGGACCAGTGCTTCACCTCTGTGAGCATCACCTAGATGCAATGAGTGCTAAGTGGATCATTCGATATCATGAGAGATGGGTTCTTGTTGAACCACTACTCATGAAACATGGGTCAATGAGTTTGAATCGAAACTACACGGTTGAATCCTGATAGCAATATCATAATTTGATACGCTGTGGAAAAATACCTCCTACTTATTAATTGAACCTTGTTAATATACTTTATGAAGAGAAAATTCTCTTTAGAAATAAGATCAAGAAATAAGAAGAGTTTAAATAAATCATCATACTTAATTCAAGATGGTGTCATTTGTGGTTTACTCAATATCTTTTGTTTATTTTTCTTGTTTGTTCTTGATACCCTTCAAATTGTAATTTGATTGTCAATTGGCTTATACCAATATTTCTATATTCTTGGTTTGCAGCAAAGCCTCATCCTCTTAAATATCAATTAAAAGTCTTTTTTTATTAAAAAATATATAGTTCATCAAACATACAAATTGTTAGGCTATTTTTATAGCTATCTCTATTGATGATGATGGCAATTGTGATGATACAAAATTGTGAGGCTTTTGTTAGTTGTGTTTTTTTATTAATTATATTGGCTTAGCAGTTTCCATATTTATTGTGTGGCTTATTATTTTGATATGTTGTGTTCTTTTTCCTCATTAATAAAGTTTTGTGTAATGTCCCTAACATATAATATTAACAAATACTAATTTGTAGATGTAATTTAAACATGACAAAATAGGCACAATAGATATTACTCCAAAATATGAAGAGAAATCTAGGATATATGTATAATATATTGACTACAATTTATACAATGATCCGGATTGACTTACAATTGCTTCCACAAATCAAATAGCAACAATATCACTTTCTTACAAAATCTTTGAAGCTCAGATGCAATCTTTGGATGAGAATTCCCTCAGGAACCAAAGTGGTTTCGTCCTCTAATTCTAGTGAACACTAGGTTTTCGTCCAATAAACACAACTCCTATGGGTTTTCATCCATAAAACGAAATAGAACACAAGTGTCCCAAATTTACAATAGAATGACAAAATAATTTTATGCTTTTACATGAATTGGTTTCCTTACATTTATATGCTAACATTCCTATTTGAGGAACATGTAGGCCTTGAGCCCAATCGGCACCAAAGCCCAAAATTTGAATTCCCAACACACTACATTAGGTCGGCCTTAAGGCCAATGTGGATTTCTTTGAAATAAGTGTCTTCCTGTAAACCCATCCACATGCTTTTCTTGCTCATTCCAACTTCCTGAAACTTCGTTGTTACTTCTACATGATCCTGTAATGTCTTTATATGCTTCAAGCTTGTAGAGGTGGTGTCGGTTGACTAACATAGTTGACTAGCACAAGAGCGATATATTTCTGCTGCCTAATCCCCCCTTCTTGATTTTTGGATATGATGTGCAAATGCCATCATAGGTTCTATGTTCCAAACTACACACCTAAACATGCTCCTGTGGAGAAATGCAAAGGGATTCCCAAAATTGACTCTATCCTGGCATAGTGAGCCTGAATTGGCGACCTTCTAATAGCGATATCTTTTCGATAGATGATCCTTTTTCCATGAGCTCTAGATATGTTGTGGGGCCTTCATTACAAATGCTACATTCCAAACCACAAACTAAGATGAGCTCCTGCGGAGGAATGCAGTAGAATTCTCTCATTCCACTCCAACTATCTTTTTGAAAAAAGAGACATGACAAATCCTCCCTTCCCAAAATTTCTTGTCCTCAAGCAATACAAATTTGGATGCTCTAGGATTTCAAGTCCTTCCTAGGTAGCATCTTCAATTCACAAGTCCTTCCAATGGACAAGATACTGGGTTATATTCCTATTTCTTAGATTTTTTACCCTCGTATCAATCATAGCCCTAGTGGAAGGACTGGAAGTGGTAGCCAGATACACCATTCAAAAACTACAAGCCTCAACTTGGTTATCAGTGGCTATCGCTACATTTTCCTATGACTGACAGTTTGAACCAAAGATGGCACCTCCATTCTTTCTAGTGTATGCTTGGCGTAAAATATTTTCTACTATTTGGTCTACAAGTGTTGAGCCAAAACTCACCCACTTTGCTTGGTGTATTCTTTTCCAAGGCTTACCTGTGGGGTCTCGGCTTGTCCACTTGCGGGTCCAGGACCCTTGTTGCCCTTTCTGTGGTTAGGCTGAGTCTTTTAAGCACCTCTTCTATTTTTGCACCAGAGCTCATCAGTTGTGGAATTGGATTCATGACTTCTTTCAATCTTTCAGGCTAGAGCCTTTTTCCTGGCATATGGTTTTGTTGGGCGATTCTCCTAGGCTTCCCACTAAGTATATCCAAATTTGGCACACTTTCAGGGTAGAGATCCTCTTCAGTATTTGGAAAGATAGAAATGCATGCATATTTTCTCATAGCCAGATTGATAAATTTGTTTCTTTATATTCTAAATCGATGATTTGCTCTAATGTTCTTTTGCAAATTCAAGTGCAAGAAGAAAAAATTGCACTTGAAGTTGCTCACCTCTAGAAGCTCTTGGACCAATGGGGAAATTCCCCTTGCACTATGGTGCGTGTGCCCCCTTGACCACTTCTTCTCGGGGTCGACGGCGAAGTGGCTCTACCAAGGACTCTCACCCCTACTCCTAGGCTCCTTGATGTGGCTCTTTCCCACCTCGGCGATCGCCTTCTCCTCCGCAGGCTAACCTGGGGTGGCCTTTTGGAGGGATGGCGAGGGTTGATGGCAACACTTTTGGGTGGCCTTCTAGTAATTCTTTTGGTGGTGGTTTTGGTTGGCCAGATGCTACTAAATGGTTCCCGCAATTGGATTTAGAAATCTCACCTTGCCAAGAGGACAAAGATAAAGAGAAAGATGACAATGGTTGGGCTCCCCCTGACATCATTCCAAACCCTGCAGATGTATGGGGGAAGAATTCAGATGATAGGGACCCTCCGCCCTCTACTGGTACTGCTATGGCCCCTTGACGACTTTTTATTTTATTATGTTTGTAATGTTTCTTGCTTTCTGGGCTCGGCCCATATGACTCTGAACTTCTGGGCTCTGCCCATATGACTCTCGAGGTGCACCATTTTACCACCCACCTTTTTTTTGTGAATATGTATTTCTATCTTTAATTTAATATAGATATATTCCTATTCATCAAAAAAAATACTTGAATCAACTCCTTTTTTTCATCTTTATCCCTTTGATGAACTTCCATTAATCTGGAGATTTCCTTCTTGATAGATGCCCAATCTGGACAATTAGAATATTTCCATTAAATTTTTTTGATAAGGTAAGCAACATTTATAAGGTGTTGTACCCTTCACAAAGAGCCACAAGGGCCAATAGAGTTCAAGACCAAAAAAACCATCAAAAAACAAGCCAAAAAACAAACACAATGGACCAACAACAGATGGACAAACATGGATGAACAACGAACTAACTGGCATCTCCCCAGTTCTTTGACGGGAGATTAACAACATCATCTCTGACCCATTCCTGACAATTTTCAGCATTCTTGTTGTCCATTTCATCCTTCATAACCACCGATAGGGTGTTGGTAACACAGTGGACCAGCTTAACCATGAAGCAGGTCAAACCACATATTTTTTTGTCCAACTTATCCAATATTTCCTGCAGCTTTCCATTAAATGTTGCAAGCGATGTGAATGCTAATTATATTTAAAGGAAACTTAATAGTTTTTACATCTCTTTCAAAATTACTAAACAATTTATGTAGTTTGACGAACTAGGCAATTGAAGATATATCAAAGCTTGATGATTTTAATGGTTCTCCCTTCATTAGCTTGGCCCATTGCTCTTGAACATTATGACCATTTGCCTCAAAATCTTAAAAAACCTGAAAACAAAAGCTATCACCCTATTGCCCAAGTTGCTTCCTTGTTAAATTGATGGCTTCTTTTTTTTCTTTGTTTTCCTTGGTAAAAGGGCTTTAGTCCCAATTTATACTTACGTAAAATTCTTTCAATACCATAAAAAAATTATGTATCAAAAGATGATTTTAAAATCTCTTCAAAAAAGTGTTAGAATCGGTAAAGGCAGCAATCAATAGTTAGAGAAACTGCTTGCTGAGTAAACTATACCTGATGTTAGTAGTAGATATCCCCAAATATTCTCTCTATTGTCCCAGAATTCCTTCACTGATATTAAAGTATATTAAATGATTGGAATGATGTCATAAGTTAGGTCAACTTTGGATATCAAAGGAGATTAATTTCTAATGCAGAGCACTAATCACTCTAGTCAGTAACTAATGCTTATTTTTTGCAGTAATGAGTAACAAAAGATTGAAAAGGGGAGGTTTATGAATTAAAATCAAAATTTTCTAGATGATATTATAAGTGGGTTCAATGATGTCATAAATGAGGCTGAGTTTATATACAACTCTTTTCTTGCTAGTAGCCTCTCCATTGGTTTGAACAGGAAGTTGATGATAAGAGTCTAAGACTCAATGAATGGTATAGATTTATTAGGACAATCATTAGGACAATCAAACGTCATGACAATTTCCTAGCATGCATTTGTAGCTTCTATATTATTCTTCCATGGTTGTCACGTACCACCTTTATTTAAATTGTAACATAATATACATTAAATTTGTTGGTTGAAAATTTTGTATTCTTGTGAAAGCATACAAAATTGTGGTTTCAACCACAACATGTGAGATTAAACTATCCTAATTAAGGGAAGGCTCCCCCTTTAACTAAACAAAACTAAATGGGTAGGATAGTAATCGTTCCTCTTATTTCAGGAAAGATTATATTCTTTTCACTTTGCTGAAAAGAAATAGCAAATGTTAATAAAACTTATTACAGCGGCTATGCAGTGAAATCAAGAAAGAGGAAATAATATAATCTTTCCTGAAATAAGAGGAACGATTACTGTCCTACCCATTTAGTTTTGTTTAGTTAAAGGGGGAGCCTTCCCTTAATTAGGAGAGTTTAATCTCACATGCTGTGGTTGAAACCACAATTTTGTATGCTTTCACAAGAATACAAAATTTTCAACCAACAGTTTTTGGCGACTCCGCTGGGGATACGATACACATTCGAAAGCCTCACGCTTTCTTTTGAAGTATACCGGTATCCTATTCATTGTAATTTATCAAGTTTTTCAAGCTTTTACCGAGGACATGTAGATGGCTGCTCAAGGTCCTTGGGGAAATGCTTTTGGTCCATTGAATTTAGCTCTACCCCTACATGCTCTTCCTGAAGGCTCACGGAAGAACTTTCCTAAGTTCTTTGGTGATGGACAACAACATCCTAACAAGCACGTTGCTGCTTTCTACAGTGCTTGTAGAGTTCATGGTGTTGAATACGAAGATGTATCTGTAAGGCTGTTTGTGGAGACTCTTCAAGGTGTTGCTGCAGATTGGTTTTATCATTTGGCACCACATACCATCACAAACTGGGCAACTCTCATAGCTAAGTTTGAAGAAAGGTTCAAGCCTCCTGAAGACGCTCATGCTTTGTTGGCTCAGCTCACCCAGTTGAAGAAGGAATCTCACGTGCCTATGCGCGAGTTCATTGCTCACTTCAACAATTTGACATGAAGAATTCCAACTGTTGCTCAACCTACAGCTAAGAATTTGAAATGTTTCTTTGTAAATGCTCAAGTACCCGAGGTTGGTTTCCTATTAAGAAGAGAAGCTATAGCTACTCTTGCAATTGCACAAACCCTGGCGACAGAAATTGAACATGATCTTATTCTTGCTGGGCAGATAAGGATAGAACCAAGTGGTTCTTCTTCTTTGGATTCATTTTCTTCCAGCACAAGGACAAATCCCATGGTGCAAAAGTTGGCAAATGAGTTGCTTGTTCTTAAAAGGAAGCTAGCTCAAGGTGTATTATCTTCCCCTTATGAAGAAGACATTCCAAGAAGGCCATATCTACCTGCTGCTCATAATTTTGCTGATGAGAGTGAAGGAAAGTTATCTTCAACACTAGAAGGGCTTGCTCTTGAGGCACCATCAACAAATGCAGTAGTGGAGGATTCTGATTTTGAACAAAGTGATCTTGCTGGTCTCTTCCAAGAGAAGGAAGCAGACATAGCTGGCGACTCTCAAATCTGGTTTATGCAGTTCCAGAAAGTTGTTGAACAAAAAGAAAAGACCATGAAGAATACACAACAAGAGGTTGAAGACCATTTCTCAAAGGTGTTGATGGAGGACAATCACATCATGGGATGTGAAAAGATAGTTTATGAAGATAAAAATGAGGTCCCTATAGTTTGGTTTGATGAATTGCCCTCTTTTGTGGAGAAAGATGAAGAAAACCTACTCAAAGCAGCATCAACAACACTTTTAGAACATAAGGACAATTCTATTTTTTGGAGACTTTGATGAAAGTTGTCATGAAGCAAAGTTCATCTTTTCTATTCAAAAGAGCAAAGAAGATATTGAAGAGGATAAGTTTTGGGATGAGATGAAATCTTTTAGTTCAAGCTTTGATGCCAAACCAGTATCCCATAAGTTAGAAGATCATGAGCAATTAGAGAAAGATGAAAATCAAGAGTCTATTTTCCAAGTTGGAAGTTTTGATATTTTTTCAGGTTCTCAAGAAATTTCTTCTAAGGATGAAATAGAACATGTTATGCATAAGAGATCTATCCCAGAACTTGATGACGATCATTTCATGAGTACTATAGAAGAATTTTGTTCAAGTCTTGTTGAATATTCTCTCCAATTAGAAGGCTATAAACAACATACTAAGGAATACAATGCAGTCATGTTTTCATCTGAATCACATGAAGGAGATATTTCCATTCAGCATGAGGTTGTCGTGGTTGAAAAACCAATTGTTCAAGTTGCAGCTGAGCAAGAGAAGTTTGGTTTCAAAAATCCATTTCAGAGCAGCAGTACATATGATTCATTTCAAGAGAAAAGTGAATTTGTTCATCTTTTCCAAGGAGTATTGCATCAAGTTCTAATACCTTTGTTCGTGCTTCATCTATACAAAGTTGCTTGTGACCATGCAAGATATTGTAAATTGTTGTAGAAGGGCAGCTATTTTGCAGAACTAGTTAATGGTTTCGTTTGAGAAGCTTCCATTTTTGGCTAATTTCAATTAGGTAGGTTTTTATCTTTTCAATAAGTGCATTTGCACAATTTTTGTGTCATGTTTTCGTAGGCTTGCTTTGTGTCAGTCGTGTCATTCTTCTTGTCATTTTGTGTCTTTGTTGCTTGACTCCGTAACCCAATGGATACTAAGACACTTTGAGATTCTGGATTCTACTACCTTTACTTGTTTTTACAATTAAAGGCAGTTCCCCAGTTGGAGCCAGTTGTTATCCTAAATTTTTGACTTGTTTAAAATTTTGGATAACCAATCAAATTTTTCGTAAAATTTGAAGATTTTCTTCTCTAAGGCATGCATTACGAGGTGCAAAGAGTGGAAAATCTTAGTTTTAGGTTTATAAACCTTTGGGCTACTCTTTTTCTCTCTTCCTTTTCTGTTTTTGTCAATTTCTGAGTCTTTTTCCTTGTCTTTTTGGTCAAAATCGGGTTTTTGGGGCAACTCAACAAGTAGGGAAATTTTAGCTTAAAAGCAAAATTGCTAAAGCTTAAAAAAGTTCCAAAATTGCTTAAGTGATTTTAGAAGTCCAATTTCTTCTAAGTTCTCCAAAGATACTCATTTTTGTCAAAAGTAAAATTGTTATATGAGCTAAAAAGCCTGATTTACTTTAAGTCAATTGCAATTGGATCAAAAAGGCCCAATTTTATTTAAAAACACTTGCAATTGCATCCAAAAAGTCCGAATTTGTTAAAAGTAATTGTTAAATGATCCAAAAAGCCCTATTTTGCAAGAAAGAACTTGCGTTGGTTTCCAAAAAAGCCTGATTTCAATTTTTAGTGTCATTTTAAGTTGCAAAGAACTCCAAAAAGTCCGATGCCATTTATGATTCGAGCTATTTGAGTCCTATTTGTTTTGTCTTCCTTATTCCAAGGAGATTTTATTGACCCTACAAGCTTGAAGATTGGACTTTCATCTGTAAATAGCCAACTCTTTTCCATTTTTTGAATTGCGCCTAGGGTTACTCCATCATTATTTTCATTTACAAACTTATTTTCAAGTATGTTGTTCATTTTTCTGTTTCTTTTTAAACGTTTTCTGTTATTTCTTATTTTGTATCAAAAACGTGATCTATATTTATATGTTTCACCTTTGATTACAATGCCTTTAGAGAAAAACGCGTTTTCTTCTTCCCTCCATTATGGCAATCATTTGTATATATGTTTTTGTTTTTACTCGCCTTCACTGAAAACGGGTTTTCATTTATCATATGCCCTTCATTCCATACGTTTTCATCTTCCTTTCACTGAAAACGCGTTTTTCTCTTTAGAAAATGTTTTTCTTAGCACTCTCCACTTGCTCTCCACATCATTCCATGCCTCATACACAAAATGCGTTTTTCTCACGTCATCTGTATTTCTCACTTCATCCCATTTCCATTCATCCACCAATCAACTTCCTGCATTTTCACATTCTTCTAACATCGAATCCTTCTTTTGTCATTTTCCGCAAAATTTCACCTTGGCCCACATTTCGGGTTTTTGGTGCAAAGTATGCAAGTCAGGATTTATAACCAGAATTGCAATTATAAAAATTGCAAAAATGTGAAATTGCTAAATGCCCCAAAAATTCCAACTGCCTTATGTAAAATTGCTAAAGTCATCAAAAAACCCGAAATGCTTAAAGGCTTGAAAGTTGAACTTTTGCACTTGACTTTAAATCCAAGCTGCCCTTGAGATGAATGCTGAAGTTGAACAAGATATTCTTTCAAACTTTAAGAAAATCCCTTGCACAGTGTTAAGTCATGAAAGAGAATTGCTTGCAACCGATGATGTCGTTTCTCAGATTACTGCAAATCTTCACTAGGAGCTCGATTCAGATCGGTTCTCCATGGATTCAATCCACAAGTTCGTCAATCATCGAACAATCTTTGATAAGATGCAAGCTGCTTTCAAAGAACACAGAGAGGTCACAGTCGGAGATCATGATGTTATCATTAAGACCGTGGTTGTTGCCAAGAACACACTAGGCCCCAATCTGAATGAATTGCAGATGATCATCAGCAAATTCTTATCTTTCAAAGATAGGAATGTGACAAATTAAAATATTAGGTTGTTTTATGTATTTTACTTTCGACAAAGTATATGTAAAAACAAGTTTTGCAATTGCAAGTGTTCTTTCCTTGCAGTTTTGAAAAATGTAATTACATGTAAGTTCTTACAAAACAAATCACAATTTGGATTGTAATTTTGAATAAGTCAATTGCAATTAGTTATCGGTTGAGAGATTTTCTCAAGTTTGTTGAGATTCTCCCACCTTTTTCACCAGACCTCCCTCCTATAAATACTTGAGGGGGTCTATTGTAATTTTTTATCTTTTTGGCAAGCAAGAAAACTCTGCAAAATTTTGTACTCATAAAAACTTTGATCTTTATAGTTATAAGTTTATCTTTTTCAAATAATATCAAAGAGTTACAGATTTCAGACTTTGTGTTGAAATCCTACTTTGCATCCATTGTGTTTTTTTGTCATTTTGGAGCATTACTTTGTAATTGTTTGAAGATTGTGGAAGATTGCTAGAGAGAGCTTCAATTGAAATATTTTCAGACTTTGTGCTGCAAATGTTAAAGATTGAATTCATAATTTAGAAGTTAAGAAGAATTGCAAGTCTTTGTGCTCGTAACGATTCTCATTCATAGTAGTTAAATAGATACATCATATTTGCAGACTTTGTGCTGTCCTATGCTATATATTATCATTAGAATTATCTTACAAAAGGGTAGATAGGATTGCTGATTTTCAAGACTTTGCGCTTGAGGTTGTTTTCCCATCCTGAAAGAAGTGACGGAAGTCTTTGAGCTTTCAGGAAACTTCATTTCCTTTCTACTGATTTTATTACAAATTGCTATAAGAGTTTTATTTAGAAGTTAATCCTACTTTTTCTGTAAAGAGAAAAGAGTTTAATCTTTCTTGAAACAAGAGGAGAGATTATCATTCCACCCATATTTTTTTTTAGTTAATTAGATAGGGGGAGCCTTCCCTTAAATAGGAGAGTTTAACTTACACACTGTGTTGAAATCACCATTTTGCTAAACCTCCTAAGTTTACAAAATATTCAACCAACAAAATTTAAATTTTTGAATTTTATATTACCTATATTAGAAGGCCTAGTAAAACAATTCTGTGCACTCCTTGATTGAGATTCTTTTAGATCATATACAATAGGACTTTTCTCTGCTCCTAGTAAAGAAATATATTTATTGGTCTAAGTCAAAGGAAAACATCAACGATCGCATTTTATACCTTGATATTACTTCAGGTGAGTGAGTGCCTAGATTGATAAATCAATTTATCATGGAAACACATAGAATAGAATTTTAGACCATTTCATAAATCTAAAATCAGTGTCTTTTTAGTGTTTCTGTTCTTGCAGCATAGTAGCATGCGTTAAATTATGTTTTGTTTAGGACTGTTGTCCCGTTTGAACTTTTGAGGTATGACTCTTTCCACCACTGTTTTAATGACTGGATCTATCTTATAAAGTAATATAGACACTTATTTATCAAAACAATCATAGAAAAAAAAATTAAAAAAATTTGAATGAATTTTAATATCTTGATCTTATTCTTAATTTCTAAATGTACTTGTAAGACAATAATAATGTTTTATTTAAATGTTCACAAAAGCTTTCCTCCATAAACATACTTCAAATCAAGATTTTTTGAACCACATAGAGAAGAGTAAGGAAATAATAATATCTTAATTGAATGTTCACAAAGGCTTTCCAGAGATCCATTGTTTGAACATTCCGAATGCTTCGTTAGGCTTGTATTCTGGCGCTGTATGTCCAGCTCCCTATAAAAAAATTGCATGATTATTAGCTCTTCAATATCTTAGATTAATCATCCCTTATTTGAGATAAAATTTATGGCTTTCGATTCAAAGATATAATTAAACAAGCTTCTGAAAATTCTAACTAAAAGTAGGATCAGAAAATCACCTTCACAGTCGCAAATGTTAGGTTGTAATCATATGTTCTTGTGTAGCTAGACACCACATACAGCAGGTATCAGCATAATTTGCACATACCACAGACTTAAATCTTTCCTTTCATTGGTATCGAATAGAAAGCAACTAACTCTATATTAGGTTACTAAGTCCATTATTAAGAATTTGTGTAGTCTTACCCAGCAACCTGTCCATCTACAAACCAAGACCTCCATCCCTCAACAATTGGATATCCTAATGATCTAATCCACGCCTCAGTTCCAACGTATGGCATAACCAAATCATGATCGCCACTGTTACGACATTCAGATACATCAAAATCAATCTAATGCAATGGTGAGTATTGAGCTTATAATTATACGTGGCAGCTCTAAAATAACTGCAACCACAAGTAACTTCATATTGGGTGAGTTGAAAGCCTCCTAACATGACATGTACGCAAAAGGATTTTATTCGTATGGTAGCACTTTACCTGTAGATCAAAGCACGATAACCTCTCTTGGTTACATTTTTGTGATATATAATCACACTTGTGATATCACGTTTATATATAAAATGAGGAGTACATCTTATCCACGCCCCTGTTATGAACTCCTATAGAGAAATGAAGAGAAAGAAACCAAGCAGTGGCCGTCAACTTCTCATATGAACATACAATTATAACTCGTAAAACAAAAAGAGTTAACAAAATGATAGACGACAAATTATAACACTCTAAAACATATATGTGCAATCTGAATACGCATGTTTGTGAGAACTTGATATTTTAGTCCTTAAAAAAAATTTTGTCCATAACATTCACATTGTAATCTATAGTTCCCAAACTTGCTAGGTACTTGCTAAACTAAGTAAGTAATGAGCCAAGCTAGGCATTTTGATGTTTGTAGAGACTAAGTTGTGGGTTTCTATGAGTTTCAAATGCAGGAACATCTAAAGCAAATAAGAAAAATCTTACATCAGTCAAAAATATTTTTGTTCATGTTTGTTTTGTTTTGAAAGTCTCCAATAAATATCGTAGTCATTCTAACCTTACACCAAAAGTCAATTATTATTACAATGTTTTTATTCTTCTTGTAGTCCACATTAGAATATCAAATTTCTAAAAAGTATTTCTACTATGGCGTATCACATTTGTATCATAAAACTTTCAAACTCATACCAAAGTTTCAAGAAGGTGCATTCTACAAGGCTACATAATTATATTTTGTTTTCTCATTGGTGTTATCACGGAATCTAGCAGCGCTCGTTCCACTGATAAACCCCCTACAAAACTTGTTTGTTTCCTAGGGTTCGTGAAGTTCAAGCACGCAAATCAAGGTGATTTTCAGGCCACTTTGAAATGCATTCCAAAGACTCAAACATTTAGTTTGAGAATCCCCCTATGTTCGCCTCGCGAAGACCTTTGAAACGAGCCCCTTCGCGAAGTCTCACTGTTCATACTTAGTTAATTGTGAAAAATGTAGTTGCACTGAAAAAGTGCACTCCTGCTCACAAGCCAAAAATTGGCTAAGTACAAAAAGTGCAGGGGCGCTGATTTTCAGCGCCCCTACATGAAAGTGTTTTTGTCAAAAATGTAAGAGCGCTGAAAAAGTGCACTCTTACACTTTTTGTCTAGACTTGGTCATTTCTTTGCCTAGGCGCGTTTCTTCATGCATTTTACATTTTTCGCTCATCGTGCCACTTTTTGTGCCTAAATTAATTGCTTGACTTGAGTTAGGTTTTTTGTGTTTCTCATTCACTTAAAAGTGTTTTATTGTTTCATTTTCATTGTTTATGATCTTCAAACTTCATTCCTTCTTGTTGGGCGAAATCTCCTCAAGTTGCAAAACACGTTTTTGGAGAAATCTGAAGTTCCTCCCAACCAAATTTCGCGTTTTCTCTTGGTAAGTTGTTCTTCTTACTTTCTCTCCATTCTTCATTATTTTGTACACATCTTCTATAAAGAGATTTACATATGCGTTTTTATTTATCTTTGTTTTCTTCTCACGTCTTTCTTCTACCCACGCGTTCTTTATTTCGCCATTGGTGTGGAGTCTTGTTTAATTATTGAGCACATTTTTCCTCTTGCCCTATTTGCGTTATGGTTTATCATCATGCATTTATGCTTCCATCGTTTGTTTTGGCAGTGACTTCTTGCACATACACGTTTGCCTTTCTTCGTTTTAGCCATTCTTACCTGTGTGTTTTGGTCTCTTCACATAATTCTTATGCCAATACTTGGAAATGACAATGAAAGAAACTCACGTTTTGTGAGTAGGATTGCACTATGCTTTCCATACAAACCATGGCAATAAGTGAAGATCTGATGCACTTCAATATGCGTTCTCAAGTGTTGTTTTTAACCCTTTCAATACTTCCACATTGCCAAAGCGTCGTTCTCAGAAATCATTGCATTATGTTTTCATTGCCCTTCCCAAATGAAGAAGCACACTTTTTCAACGCCATATCAATGGCTAACTTCTTTGTGAGAGATGTCATAGCCCTGAAAAAGTGCACCCTGACATTTCACATTTTTTCTAACACTGAAGTGTAGGAGCGCTCTTTTTCAGCACCCCTACATCAAAGTTAGAATTCTTCAAAATGTAAGGGCGCTGAAAAAGTGTGCCCTTACACTTTTCACAAATTTCTCCTGAAACGCTTCAAACTTGTCAAATTTCGTTCTGAACCTCGTTCCTTCTATTTTGTTCATCATTTTGCGTGCCTTGTCATCCGCTCCATGCTTGCTCATCATCGTTGCTTGTTTCGCGCATTCCCATGCTATTTAATGACTAATATTTGTTCTGACTCCACATCTTGCAGTCTCTTTTCAAGATCTTTAAAGTTGATTGATCAAAGATTCAGTTGCTCTTGATGACTGCCAGTAAACCTCTGTCTTCTTCAAAAGTGAAAGGAAAAATGAAATATAAATATCAAGGTGTCTATCTGCCGACTATAGTGGTCTCCAAGGTGGAAGAAATAAAAGACATAGAGGTTGGCCATCAAGACTTGGGTGATTTTGCAAAGCAAATTGAGATGAAGCCTCTTCCTGACCCGATGAGAGCAATTGTACATAGTAACCTGCATTTGGTAGCTATGTTCCCTACTGTTGCACACAATACGGAATTTGTCCTTCAAGTGGCATCTCACTACATCAGGGAAAGCAGAAGTGTGATTGATTCTTCTGGGCAGGAGATTTTAAGACTTGATCCCGACTTCTTTGATATTGTGTTTAAAGTCCCTCAAATGGAGAAGTGCATTGACATCTCTATACAAAAAGCACAAGAAGTCTTTGACGCTGATCCCAACAAGGCTAAAAACCTAATAAATACCCAATGGTTGAAGAAGCCTAGACAATATGTTTCCAGATGGCCAAAGGGACTCCTGCGAAGTGATTTCAAGGATGACGTCAAAGATATGATCACATTTTTAAGTAGAGTAAAAGGCTTACCTGAATCATCCACTTTTCATGGTTGGATGTATAAATACATCAGGATTATAAGAAGACAAAAGGTGCACATTGATTGGGGCAAACAAATCAGTGATGAAATACATGAGCAGCTGATCAATGTGCCTTCCACATTGAAATTCTATATGACTTCTTACCTGGTGTATGCAGCAGCTGTAATAAGACAATTTCCAAGTCTATCCACAAAAGGAAATTGAATGTTGGTACCTATGTATAAATTCTTCTATCAACTAGAATTGAAGGAAAGCTTCCTCATTTCAGGCGGGTTATTGATGCTTTCTTCACACCTTTTCTTTTCAATTTTGATCCAGCTCTCGAGAGGAGAAGGGTATCTGATGAGGCCTATAAGGCGGTAAGTAAAGTTGGATGCTTATTTCTACAATTCCCAACGTTTACTTATTTGAGAGTAGGGTGCTACACTGGCTGCCCTTACATGCTGCCACGTTATCCTTCGGATAAGTGGGTTCTCATGGAGATGTGCAGATAGCTGATTTCAGTGCATAAAGAACGAAGAAGTAACCACAAGTGTGCATTCAAGTTCCCATTGACAATCGGCAGATATACTATCCCAACTGTACAAAAAGCCAAGTCTGTTTATGCTGAGATGGAAATCATGACAATCAAGACCTACAGGTATAGGTTTGATTTTGATTACCGGGATGTCAAAAGGAAATTACAAAAGAGTCATCATCACAAATACCGTTTTGAAGACATGTGGGCTGATTGCAGAGATGAAAAAGCCATTCGCAAAATGGATTATTGTAGGTTGACTGTTCAGCAGATCAGAGACCTTGATATTGCTGGCCTACCAGAGGATTTTACAGATCCTGGTGATATCATGAATGCTGTCTATAATGAACAAGAGGTTTCTAAAAGGCCGTTGCCTGCAATTCAATGGTCTAGGAAAGAAAGTAACAGCATGAGAGAGAGCTTGAAGCCAATCCTAGCCAACACTGCAGAATGGTTATATAAGCATGGTTTTGAAATGAAAAGTTTCAGAATAGACTCGGAAGGAGAAGAATCTGAAGCAGAAGCTCACCGGCAGTAAGAACTCCGCATGAAGAATAAATCAGCGGATGTTCCCACTTCTTCACGAAGAGATCCCAAGATCAAGTTTACTGTTGGCAAGAAAGATACCCAGTCCGTCCCAGAAGGAGAAACCACAGAATCCTATCCATCCTGCTCTAAAGGTAAAAAGGCTATTCCAGAGGAGATAGATTCCGATGAAGAAAGTACTTCCAGTGACCAATCCGTTGAAGATGAAGACTCAACATTTGCAGACTCCGATGCAGAAGAGGTTTCTGAAAGTAGGCAAGAATCTGAAGGTGATTCCGATGGTGAACTAGAATCGGAGAAACAAGAGGGTGATCAACAGGAACCCAGGCATGATCAAGAAAGAACTACGTCTCCACCTGAGAATGTAGTTGAGGAAATTCCTAGAATGTCATCGCCTGTGATTTCCAATGATCCTTATACCCCTCCAAATTCAAGAACTCCTCCACCTCTTGTTCCCTCATCACTCATTCCTACCACATGCATTCCTACAGTTGAGATATCCACTATTCCTACAGCATCAACCCTGCTTGATACTCCCTCGGTGACAAGCATTCATACGGTTGATATACTGTCAAGTCCTCCATCATCCATTCCTAGCCCATCTTCACCAACGTATGATATCACTTCTAAAAATGAATTCAATTGTTTCATGAATGAGTCAATGCATGATCAACTCAATGTGCAGTCTACAGGAGCAATGATGACAGACACTTCTCCTATTGTCACAATACCCATGGTAACTTCAGAGTTGACAATGACTTCAGAAGTGACAATGACGACTGAATTGACAGTGAATCTAGAAGTTTACACCTCCTTCCTTCCCCCTTGGCTGATATCTCAAGTATTGAAGTGGAAGAAGCAAATGATCTCTCCATAGGAGCTCGACCTCGAAGAGATAGTCCCTCCAAAGGCTAAAGGGAAGAAAAAGGCAAAAGTATACTCAAGGCAGAACGTTGACAAGACTGGCCATAAGTATGCGGAGATTGGCATACCGCCGCAAGAAGGAGATGTCAATATGGAGGACTACACAGTAACAAAAGTCCAGCTTGGCAAGGTTACCAATGAAAGTGCAAAAGCGGATGCGCAAGTGACATTGGATATCTTGGTTGAAAGACTGGATAAAATGGAGCAAGCTCACAATATGTACAAACAAAGGGTAGAGCATTATGCCACTGTTGTAAAGAGACTTTCCGGATCTCCAACTAATGCACAACCGCTAACAGTGGTAAGAATTGAGGACCTGTTGATGCGGTTTTTGTGACCATACCAAACAGGCAGAACAAAATAGTTTTGGGGCTACTCCGTCCTCTCTTGATCAAAGTATTCCATGCGCTAAGATTGCGAGAAAGTTCGCATGTTCAACTCCAAGGTTCCTTTAGTGCGAATAGACCCAGTTTGGTTGATGTGTATTGCTGTATTCGTACGAGGGGACTTACACAATTGTCCAGATTTCTTGCAGTCAGCAGCTAATGTATGGTATTGAAGGGGAATTCTTACGTGTATGATTTGGCAATGTGCTCTCTCTCCTAAAACTAATAAGAAAGTACGGAAAGTAAAAGGGGAAAGGGGGCCTAAGAAATTTATACTCTATTCTAAATGCAAGGTATGTGGGGCTTCATCTCAATAAACTTCAACCGGATTTCACCTAGCCTCCGTCGGACAGCCTTAGCAAAATCGGTGCAATCTTCAAAGGGGATAGCGAAAGGTGTTCAAGTTATAGTTTAACATACGTACACCATCAGAACAACGCATATAAGTATGTAAGCCATAACCGAAGTTAAACACAAGATAATGTCCAGTTGACCACGCAATGCAGACTTATCATCAACAAGCCGCTAGTGGTATGGAATAAAGTGAAGCTATCTCAATAAAACACCACACACCGAAGTAAGCTACTTGCATGAATCTAATCTACTTGGATACGAAAGGAAGAAGAAACCTTGCTAGCATTTCATGACAAGACGAATTTCATCATCAATGAAAAGATCTATTATCATAAAATGTGTTACACAACAATCTCCTCAAAAGTTTTCAAAGGGAAAACTTTCTTTCTTCTCCAAATTATGCAAAATGCTCTACAATACTACACTATCTAGCTCTCTCAATGTCTACTCTGATTCTAACTGATCTTCTAATATTCTGATTGTATTACAAATGAGGGGGACTCCCCCTTTTATAGCTAGCCAAGTCCCAAAGGACGGCTAGGGTTACAATCACTAGAGTGGCCAGAATCGTGCCACCTCAGCCCTAACCCTAAAAACTGCCAGAATAGGGAGTGGTACATTAAATGAATCAAAGATTCCCACTCACTCCCAAAATAGCAAATGCAATAAATGCTCCATACTCAGTCTTCTAGAAGATCTTCGTCCAGTAGTGTGTTCCCATTAGCCTTCTCTCTGATTGCCAACTCAACAAATCTGCTAAGTACGGCCTCAACCTCCTCAACTGAAATAGATGGAACACAATCTAACTGAAACTCTAACACTGTAACTGAGTGCTCGTGCCTCGTGCAAGATTTTCTCCAAGCAGCCAATGAGTCCTGCGTGTTCTGGATCAAAGTGGAGGATGTAGCGAGTATTTTCAAAGTCATCTGTCTGAAGGTCTTAACGTCTACTTGAAGAGG
>VDFB02374347.1:0-31312 GCA_007258455.2 Sequoia sempervirens
TTGCTCTCCAAGAACAACTTGCTAGTCTTAATCACTGATCTGGAAACCTCTTCAATGGAAGTATTCTCCTTGGCATACCAATCAGGTGAGCGAAGTGGCTGTCGAGCAACTTGATCCTTAACATAAGAATTGAGAAGAACTTCTCCATCATCATCGGATAGACCATCAACATCTTCTGATAGGTAATCAGAGAGCTGACCAATAGTGAGTCTACAGTAGTGACAACGACAGACCTCGAATTCATCTTCACAATTTGCCCAGAAATCTTCAAGTGCTGGCGCATGTGCAATCCCTCACTCTAACCGATTTGCATAATGTCCAAGAGGATCATAGGAACGCCTCTCAGTATAAGGCTTGAGTTTGAACCTTTCAATCTCAGTAGACATATGCCTGGCATCTGTTGCTGCATCACATGTGAAAATTCCCAATGAGAATGGAAAATTTGCCGCAGCCTTATGACGACTACGAAGAAAGAAGTGAACATGCTGCATTTGCCTGAGGAATTCCATAAAGACAATCTTGTTTGACGGATATCTTGGCAACATCAGAGGCTCTCCAACATAACCATAAACTCGGATGTATGTAAAAGTAGGAAACTGTATGAACCAATTTGCCCAAGTCTCCATTGCTGATTTGGCCTCGGCTGAAATACGAATGTGCATCTCATCATCAAGATCTCTCATGATTCTCATGGAAAAGTGATCATTTACTACTTGGAAGTTTTGCTCAGACTGAGAAAACTCTAGCTGTGGATAATACTCATGAATACGCTGAACACCGAGAGTACCATTGGTTTTAAGAAGTCTGTAGCTACCTTGAAATGCAACCAAGTAGACCAAATAGGATATCATATGGAACTCGTGGTACTTGAGAAAGTTAGTAATTTGCTGATGTAAGCAATCACTAATCAACATAGCCCAATCAAAACGCTCTGTACCATCAAGGATCCTGGTAATCAGGTAGAACATCCATGGACGGAAAGTATTAGCATCTGACTGGCCGGTAACTCGATTGAGGAAGGTGATCAAAACAGCAACTTCTCCTTTAAATTCACCACGACCAACCTTCTTAGGCAAGTTAGTTTTCTGAATTGTCAACCATTTCTGAGCAACCTTTCTCTGTGAACGTTGATGATCAGCATCCCATATCTTCTCGCAAGCTTCAAGATCAACAGTAAAGTTATCTGAGCGAGGAGAAATAGCAAAACATTTTTCTATGTCCTTCGGCTTGAGACTACAAACCACTCTTCCATCAACCGATCTGATCTGTCGTGAAGACGAGTCATAATGCTTAATGCAAGCAAATACGAACTCAAGATCGAAGATAGAAACAGGAATGGATGCCGCTGCCAGCAACCCGGAACGTTCAAGATTCCTCATCGAATTGCTGCTAACACCTTCTAAAGTGCTCAGATTGACCACTGGATAAACATGGTTTAGGTCCGTATCTGAAGTCTTGGTGAAATTATGTGTAAGGACTGATTTCACCTTGTAATCAATGAGATTGAACTGCATTTTGAAAATGGTGACTTTTGACTGTAAAGTCGAATATGCTTGAAGAACTTTCTGAAAAACTCTGAACAAGGCTAAAAATAGCTTCTGACAGGAGAAATTTTTGAAGAAATTCTGGAACATGGGTTTTGTGCACAACTGAATTCTGAACAAACCCAAATAGCTGGATTCTCGAAAAAATGTGATTCAAGCCCACATGCAAAGAGATTCTCGGAAAAAGGCTCAGAGCTTCAGAATGAAGGCTACGGGGCGATTTTCTCGAAAAAATCTAAGAAGTGGGTCTTGTTGCAAACGATGAAATATGAGAACCCAGATGATCGGATGCAATGTGTTGAATTATGCGGCATGTGAAGAAAATACCTAAGATTGAAATAGAAGAAATAAGGCCGAGAAGATAGAAAGTTTTGCTTATGCATACGAGAAAATCTATAAAATCTCTGCGAATCTTTATAAAACCTGCATGCAAAGTGGAAATAAAGTCTAGAATCGACTTCCTCTGAAGAATCTGAACTCGTAGCTTCGAAGAACGCTGAAAACGGACACCTGAATCACCTTAAGCTTGCTGGTCGCTCAAAAAGAATACAAGCTTCAGAGCAAAAGATGATGCAATAATGGACGCCATCTTTGAAATATATAGAATTTCATCATAGAAAATTCGTACTAAATAAAGCATGCATAAAAATGGCGCTTGGCTTCTCATTGGACCTCATAATAGTTAACTGGAACTCGAACAAGCTCAATAAGTGGACGCATTAGGGTTTGCCTTTCAAGTCTTCAGTTAAACTCATCCATGCGATTTTAACTTCAATTAGCATCTTTATCAAATTCGCCACCTTCAACCTTGCTTTGGATTCATCAACTTGACCTAAGGCGTGCCCTTTTGCAAACTTTAGTTAACAATAAGAATGAGATAAGGAATTCGCCTTATTCATGCAATAAATATGCTAAAAATAGCTAGCCTTTTGGAAGTTCAGTTTGGCCTTCAAGAATGCGCCAACTTCATGCTTTAATCAAAATAATCTAAAAATAGCAACCCTTTTCAAACTAAAGTTGCCATAGCCTTGAAAAGTGCGCCATCTTCACCAATATCTTGCTTCACTTTTCAAAAACTAAAAATAGCGACCCTTTTCATGAGTGAAGTTATCAACTTCAAAATCGCCATACTTCACTAAAAATACTTCATGCTTCACAAAATAATGCTTCATGCTTCAATTCGTCCCTTTTGAACTTCAGTTGACATTTGATGAAGCGCCATCTTCACTAAAATCTTCACAATTTTGACCAAATTCGCCATGCATGCAAACTTCAGTTGACATTCAGTAATAATCTTCAGTTAAACTTAACATGCAATCAAGTTAACTCAACATGCAAGGTAATTAACTGAACATGCAAACTAGTTAACTCGACATGCAAACTGAAAAGATCACTCCACATGCCAATATATGAACTGAAGATAACAACCCAGAAATCGTTCAGGCTAACTGCAGTCAGAACTCCAGTTAAGGCGTCCATTCAACTCACTTTCGAAAATTCAACTTTGAACTTTTGGGCGAATTCCAGACTTAGCCAAATTTTATGAAAATTTAAGCTAAAACCTCTGTCGGGACCTCTGTTCATCCTCTGACACTGGTTGACTAACTTCTCCGATTGGCTGGCTGACAGGTGCATCGCAAAGCTGAGTAAAAACTGATCAAATGATATCTTGACACTATACGTCATAAAACTGACATTTGAAGGCTCAAAAATCCAAGCGCCTTTTCCAAAGCTGCGCTTTTCTGACTTAGCCAAATTTCAACCGCATTTCGATACGAAGGGAAAAGCGAAATCCTTCATAACTTTCATTTCTTAACTTCGGAATTTGGAACTTCGGGTTAATTGTAAATCGCCGTTACGCGTAATTTTGCAAAGGCACATTTCCCAAGAAAACATCTGAGTGAAAAACAAGAGCGCCCCTTTCAAAAGTTGCTCTTTTCATTCCAGACTTAGCCATTTCAGGAAACGACAAAAATAATATAAAAACCTCGACTACAGGCTGATAAGACATCTTATGATCTGACGAAGACAGGCAACGGAAAGCTGAACGTAACACGGACACATTAAACATCTGATATCATCAAAACAAAAGCATTAAAGGCTTGAAAAGCTTAGGCGCCTTTCTCAAAATGTGCTCTTTTGCTTTTTCTTCTGATGTTTTGGCTAAGATTTGACCCTATGTTTGACCTCCAGTTCAGATGCTTCAGCAACTCAGATTCACCCACTGACGGATGCGTCGCGAAGCTCGAACAAAAGTGAGATAAACATCTTGAGTGGCATTTAGCCAAAAACCTTCATTCTGGCACCTCAAAAAGATGGGCGCCTTTCTGAAAAGCTGCGCTTTTCTCCAGTGTTAGCCAATTCTTGCTTTCGCCTCATTTTGCGTTGTATCTTCCGTAACTTGCTCGAAACAGTCCGTTTGGCAGGAGCTTGATAGCTCACTGCGAAGCGACATGATGCCTGGGACAAATGTCACGCGGAGGTGACAAACCTAAAAACAGGATCTGAGCCCCTAAAAGATAGGGCGCTATTTCAAATGTGTGCTCCCTTCTCCAGAGATAGAAAATTTTGATGTTTTTCGTTCAGATTTTCATTTTTCTTAAATCTCTTGAGTAACAGACTGACATAGTTGACACCAACTCCATATTTGAAAACCCAAAAACGACCTTTTGACAACACTTTAACAAGATTAAGACTCAATTAAGCAAAATGCCTTAGTGAAGCAAAAATTTTGGTTTTGGGTACAACACACTTCTCACCCATGTTTTCCTCTTCTTCTGAATCTGAATCAAATGGGTTATCAGCTGCTCTCTCCCTTCTACTCCTAAATGTTATGTATTCTCTTTCCTTGGGATTCATAAATAATCATGTGACTAAAATAGACCCAAAACTGTCCTGAAATTTTGAAACCAAAATATGCACCCCAATCTCACACACTGGTAGGAATTCTAGCTCTGATACCACTATAAAATCCCCTCTAGTTTTGAACGATATTTTTGCGATGTTTTCAATTTGGCACATGTGCCATTTTGTCAAACAAGTTGCAAGCTAGCTGAATTGAGCATTTCAATGGTTTTAATATTTGCAAACTCTCAAATAACAAATTTAGAAAATAGATAACATCACACATTGCATTGCTTCAAACTAAAGAATCATACATTACATTCAGTGAGTCATATAAACTTTATACTTTATATTTCTGAGCATTAACATTAACACTAATATGCATACTCAGAACACAAGTTACAAAGCTCAATATTTAAATACCACTTTTGGTAAACTCCTGGAATGAATAGCTTCTCCTAGTAAATGATACACCTAGTGCAAGTCCAGACTGAAGATGGAAGTTAACACTAAGTATGGCAGCAATACCACGCCTGGAAATAGCAACAATTTGATTCCCAAACACTCAGAAACACCACACGCCTATTTGCAATGTTCCACATCCTCCTGTGCAGCTCCAGGTATCCTCCAACAGGGCAGTTTATCCTCAAAACCACACGCCTTCTTGATTGCAAACCTGTAGCTAGGTATTGATGGCAGCAACTGACTTCCCAAGTGTAGCGATGGCATAATACAAAGGTCTACTACCTCCTTTTACCTCCTGTAGCTTACACACCCCTTGGAAAGTAACCACAACCTCCGAACAATATGTCTACGCCTCCAAACTGAGTATGCAATAGTTGTGCAGAGGAATAGGCATCCCCAATTTCCAGGTTTCCAACAACCAGCTAGGAATGAAAACAATGATTGTGCCTAGCTCAATACATTAACCAATAAAGTTATTAACCCTTCAACCTTGCGACCTACAATATATTTCCCTTAATATTGGTCAACCAGCAACATGAAATCTTCAACCTTGGAATATGCAATAATATCAGTCCTCCAAACTGAGCAAGATAATAATCGTTGAACTTCAAATTTATCTCCAAAGGAGACACATAAATTTGCTAAAATCGAGCACCTGTGAAAGACCTAAGATGATCTTCCCAACCAAACCAACTAGGGTGGAATAGTTTCACCACTGAAACCAATTGCCCTAGGGTTTCCTTCCCCAAAGCCAAGAACTCTGAAAACCTCCTCAAAATGTCAATTAGAGAAAATAAGCAGGCATGGTAAAACTGAGCTCAATTTCCACATTTTATATCACTTGCCTTTCTCCCACTCATTAAATAAAATAAAGTGAATTTATAAAGTTATTTTTTAAATATTTCCCAATGTCACTTTATAACACCTTTAATTTAATTACTTAACGTTACCTTACAAATGCACTTTTTCTCGCCAGACAACATTAAATAATTAAATAAACCAATTCCCTTTACCCGACTATAGCCTACGAAAATTAAATAGGCTAATAAGTCATAGATTGCCATGGCATTCCATCACCATGATACCACATTTCTTTGAGGCATTTTTTCAAATAGTTCACTATCTTTTCTATGGCTTGTCATGGCATTCCATCACCATGAGACCACATTTCTTTGAGACATTCTTTCAAACAATTCACTGCCTTGTCTATGGCTTGTCATGGCATTCCATTGCCATGAGACCACATTTCTTTGAGGCATTTTTTCAAACAGTTCACTGCCTTGTCTATGCTACCACATTTTTCATACATGTCTACCAAAGCATTTTATCAAATAGTTCACAACCTTGCTGCTATGGCTAAAAGCCTAAAACAGGTGCTTTTGAACAAGCTATGGATGCTTGGAAAAAATCTATCAAAGCATAATAGTAAGCAATAGCATAGACAAGGCAGTGAATTGTTTGAAAAAATGCCTCAAAGAAATGTGGTCTCATGGTGGTATAGGAGCACATGGGCAAACAGGTGATCAACACCACCCAAAAAAAATATTGTTGGTTTGATTTTCTTCAAATTTTGGTTTGCTTTTGTTTGGTTTCTCTCATTCGTGCAGTGCCTAAACCTCTTAAATTCTTCGTCTTCACTATGACACTCGGAGAAATGCTGTCTCATGAAGTGTGATGAAAGGATATCTTTTAAATGAATGCCATTAGCTAGTGCAAAGCCAATCTCTTCTATCCTTTGCCAACTGATCTATGATGGCCATCGATTGTAGACATGTATGCAAAGTGTGAAAGTATAGATCATGCACTTGAACTAATCAACAAATTGCCTCAGGAAATCATTGCCGCATAGTTTTGATGGTGAGATTACTGGAAGGCTGATGTGGCACTTAAATGCTGAATTGGGAAAGGGGAACAATAGAGGAGTCTTTTTATTTTAATTGAAATGAAACTTTTGGTGTAACATTTCTTCTCTTCTTGTTGGTCGATTTGTCATTATGTTCTTTTAAAAATCCTGAAGTAAATGTTTATATGCCTCTTCATCTTCAAGGAAGAGAGAATCGAAGGAAGACATGTGGAGGGGTCGGTCAAGTGAAGAAGAGTGGGGAGCATCGAACTAGACTATGTGTAGCTGAGGAGAAAAAGAAAGCGCAGCTGTGAGGAAGGAGGTCAATAGGCAAATGGGGAATCGGCCATAAGGAAAGAACAAAATAAACAAAGCTCAAGGAAAGAACCCCATATGCAGCTATAAGGGAAGAGTGTGCAGGTATGAGGCGCAAGTAATAAAGGAAAATGAATGTGTAGAGTAAGGGCCAATAGACTAAAGGAAATCAGTCAAGTGAAGACCACAAAAGGGAATCAAACAGAATTTGATGCGCAGAAAATAGAATAGGTAAATGGAAGTGTAAAAAGAAAAGTTGTCAAAGCTTTGTATTGCATCGTTGAAAGTTGAAAAACAGAGTTTGCAAAGAGAGAAGGCATGTGAAGACTCTTCATTTGTAATTCGTTTATAAGCTTTGTGTTGCAAAATTTAAATATGTGTTGTGGGGATTTAAATAAATCAAAACCAAATTGTTACATTGTTAAGGGTTTTTATTGAGTGATTGTGAATTAAGGCAAGAGGGAGATCATCTTGCATCAATTGGTATCAGAGTAGGCAATCTTGAGTGTGGAGAGGATCCACCAGAACTTGTGGGAAGTGAGTAATGGTTGTTGAGAGTTCGAAAGAGTTGCTACGGGTGCATGTGCAGTCCCGAACAATTGAGAGCAGAGAAGGACAAGTCGTTGATCCAAAGAGATGCCACCACGAAGAGGAAGACCCAAATTAGAGGTAGTGTTGGAACGTTCCCAAGAGATGATAAGAGATGATATCATAAACGATATTAGAATTAGGTGAGATTAGTTGTTGGTAATGCAAGAAATCCTGAGAATGAGGAAGAAAGCGAAGAGGAAGAGCAAGAAGGAGAAGAAGAACGCTTGGAAGATGCCGGACAAGAAAGATTTTTGAGAGCTCTTTCAAGAATAACAAAAAGCAGTAAAATGGATGTGCCAAATTTTTCTGGAACATTAAATCTGGAAGAGTTAATTGATTGGATAGGAGAGCTGGAAGAATACTTCGAAATGGAGGAAATTAGAGACCAGCAACGGGTAAAGTTAGCCCAAACAAAATTGAAAGTACATGTTGCATTACAATGGAAAGGGTTGCAGAGAGAGCAGGAAATGGATGGAGATCCTTGGATAATGAGGTGGAACCAGATGGTGACGAGACTAAAGAACAAATTCATGCCTAGAGATTATGAGATGGAGTTATTCAAAAAGTTGCAAAATTTGAAGCAAAAAGATATGAGTGTAAAACATTACATGGAGGAGTTTTACAAGTTGGTTATTCGATCTAGAAGGCATGAAATTGATAGGGAAAAGGTAGTGAGGTATGTAAATGGCTTACGGTTTAACATTTAGGTTGAAATGATTATGCTGAAAATTACTATAGTGGAGGAAGCATACCAATATGCATAAAAGGCTGAGGAGAAATTAATGAGAAAACAAATAAACAATTCCAAAAGTCGAAGAAGATTTGTAGTTGAGAAGGGACAAGTGAGCAGCAGCAAAGGAAAACAAATTGAAGAAGAATTCAAGCCCAAATGGAGTACAAAGGTGGGCCAGAAGACAAAATAAAAGGAGATATCAACAAATGAACATGGTAGTAGCAGTAGAGGGTTTCCAGGTAGATGTTACCAATGTGGAGAAGTTGTTCATCCTGCTTTCGAGTGTCCTCAAGTACAAGAGGGCAGCAAAATGAGTGCTGCAAGAAATCACTTAGCACAAGAGGATGAGGAACGAGATGCATTCTCGAAAGGTGAAAACCCAAAAGAAGGCGAATCTCTCATGATGAGGAGAGTGTTGGTAAACCCAAAGGTGGTTGAGGAGGAACCATCTCCAAGGAGTCTCTTTCGAACTGTGTGCAAGGCTGGAGGTAAGTGCTACAAAGTTATAGTAGATAGTGGTTGTATGAACAACCTAGTTTCAGAGGAGATGGTAGAAAAGCTAGGTTTGAAAAGGTATAAGCATCCCAGTCCATACAAAGTTTCTTGGTTACAAAAGGAACACGAAATGATTGTGAGTGAGCAGTGTTTAGTTAATTTTCAGATTGGCTCTTATAGAGATGAGGTGTTGTGCAATGTGATGCCTATGACTGCTTGTCATGTGTTGTTGGGTAGGCCATGGCAGTTTGACAGGGAGGCCATCTATGATGGTAGAAAGAATGTTTATACCATCCGGAAAGATGGACAAAAGTATAAGTTGAATTCTTTGGAAGAGAAGGAGAAGCAGATGAAAGAATCACACTCTATTACTTGTTGTAGTGCGGAGAATAAACAAATAGAGGAAGAGGAACGAAGTGAGTATAGTGATTTGCAGCCATTCAAAGGGCAGATTTCAAAAGGAAAGGACAGATTGGATTCTGATTTATTGCAGCAATGCAATGAAGGAACAAGGAATAGCAGCCCAAAAGAATGCAGTGGGCACAAAAGTGGACCTGTGATGGGAAGTTGTTCAGAGAAATGGAATAACATCAGTGGAGGTGGCTTGAATGTTGTGGTTGAGCAGAATAGTCGAAGAGGGAAGGCTCTCGTACACAAGGAGCAATCGTGGGTTAAGAATAAACAAGGGATTACCATCCCATACACCTTCCAATGTTCCTGAGTTTATCAACTCAAGGAGCATTTCACTTACTCGACGTGTCTGGTGCAGGAGCACACGGGTGGACAGGCGATCAACACCACCCAAAAAAAATATTGTTGGTTTGATTTTCTTCAAATTTTGGTTTGCTTTTGTTTGGTTTTTCTCATTCGTGCAGTGCCTAAACCTCTTAAATTCTTCGTCTTCACTATGACACTTGGAGAAATGTTGTCTCATGAAGTGTGATGAAACGAAATCTTTTAAGTGAATGCCATTAGCTAGTGTAAAGCCAATCTCTTCTACCTTTTGCCAGCTAATCTAAGATGGCCATCAATTGTAGACATGTATGCGAAGTATGAAAACATAGATCATGCACATGAACTGATCAACAAATTGCCTCAGGAAATCGTTGTCACATAATTTTGATGGTGAGATTACTGGAAGGCCGATGTGGCACTTAAATGTTGAATTGGAAAAGGGGGACGATAGAGGAGTCTTTTTATTTTAATTGAAATTAAAATTTTGGTGTAACATTTCTTCTCTTCTTGTTGGCTGATTTGTCATTCATCTGGCCGATGATATTATGTTCTTTTAAAAATCCTAAAGTAAATGTTTATATGCCTCTTCATCTTCAAGGAAGAGAGAATCGAAGGAAGACATATGGAAGGGTCGGTCAAGTGAAGAAGAGAGGGGAACATCGAACTAGACTATGCGTAGCTAAGGAGAAAAAGAAGGCACGGTAGGTGAGAGAGAGTATGCGCAGCTGTGAGGAAGAAGGTTGATAGGCAAAGGGGAAATCGGCCATAAGGAAAGAACAAAAAAAAACAAAGCTCAAGGCAAGAACCCCATACACAGCTATAAGGGAAGAGTGCATAGGTATGAGGTGCAAGTAATAAAGGAAAATGAATGTGTAGAGTAAGGGCCAATAGACTGAAGGAAATCAGTCAAATGAAGACCACAAAAGGGAATCGAATAGAATTTGGTACACAAAACAGAGGATAGGTAAATGGGAGTGTAAAAAGAAAAGTTGTCGAAGCTTTGTATTGCATCATTGAAAGTTGAAAAATAGAGCTTGCAAAGAGAGAAGGCATATGAAGAGGCTTCATTTGTAATTCGTTTAGAAGCTTTGTGTTGCAAAATTTAAATATATGTTGTGTGGATTTAAATAAATCAAAACCAAATTGTTACATTGTTGTGGGTTTTTATTGAGTGATTGTGAATTAAGGAAAGAGAGAGATCATCTTGCGTCAGATGGTGATGGAATGCCATAGACAAGGCAGTGAACTATTTGAAAGAATGCCTCAAAGAAATGTGGTCTCATGGTGATGGAATGCCATGAGAAGCCATAGACAAAGAAATGAATTGTTTGAAAAAATGCCTCAAAGAAATGTGGTTTCATGGTGATGGAATGCCATGACAATCCATAGCATTTTGCTTGTCATGGCAATTGTAACAACCCCGGTGTTCTTCACAGTAAAATTTCTAATGTTTTCACCTCAAGTGAATAAAACTTGATGCCATGACATAGCAATAAAAAAATTTCTTCCAATAATGTAAATTACATGCATAACTGAAATAACACAAATTCCAATTTGTCATTGCATCCAAAGTAATTATACAAATCTTCCAAAACATAGATATCATATTGAACAAAGATGTCATACAGTATTTAATAGAGATTCCATTCCAATATAATAATTTCACAAATTACAATATTCCAAGAATGTACACTACTACAACCATAGCTCCACCGAGCTTCGGAGCATAAGATATAGATGGTCTAGGAATCTGCCTTTCAAAACCTTGGTCTTTTGTTGCCTACTGAGGAAGAGAAGCATCACTCAAGCACTTTTCTGCTAACCATGGACTCATATGGAGTCCCCCACACATCTATCAATGATAGATGGCCCTTCCCTTCGACGAAGGTATTGGTTGGGTAACCCCATACGACATACCATTCTGAGCTTAGTGTTGTATCTTACATGACTAGGATTTATAACCTATGCTAGGTAGCCCTCATGCATTTAAATAGACACAGAGAATTGACAGTGGAGTCTCAGCTTACACACTATCTACAGTGGAGTCTTCGAACATCCCCACTACTTTGGCCAAAATGTTCTTACTCAGTACTTCAAGTGAAGGTCTACCATTCACCTACACTATGGCAAGCTCGTTTTGACTTAAGGCCATTATATCTATACTTAGGCAATCCCTCTCCACGGGCAAGCTACTCCCCAAGATAACCTATCTCCTAAACAACCTAAGGAAACACAACTCATAAAGAAAAGTACTAGTTCCCTCCCTTCACCGGATAACAATCCCAAGAATAACCTACTAGCCATCTAGCATAATTAAATATCTAGCTATGAGTGTTCCTTAAGCTTGTCTACGTTTGCTCATATCTACTATAATAACAATACCTATGACAACAATCTCTCTTACCCATGTTTAATCATATCTAGTATAATATTAATACCTATGACAAAACATCCCTCCTATCATGAAGTAAATACAAACACAATGCATGGCCTCAATCGAAGAGTTGTCTTAACAATAGAGGACTCCATTCGAGAGTATCACCTCTTTGACAAGAAGGGGTTAAAGCTATCAATAAGCCTTATGCTTCCCATATTTATTCATATCTAGTATGCAATACTTATGATAAACATAATCTTCCTATTATGGAGTAATTACAAACATTTCACAAATGGTATATGCATGTTCTACTTTCTTTCAAAGTAAACAATACTTTTCTCTAAATGCATGTAACCATAATAGACTTCAAACAAACAAGAAGCAAATCATTCAACACTAAAACAATCAAGGGAAGAATATCCTCATGCCTGTGATAAGCTTTACCATTAACTGGCTGCAGTCACAACACTCCCAATTCATCAACTAGCTTGATATCGGTCTCTCAGCAAAGACTCAAAATCCACAATCTCTCAAGTTGGCAAACACTTCTCATAAAATAATAATAAACTCACTCTATAACTCAAGACTCTCACTCACTGTTTTGATAGAACATTTGCAGATAGAATTGTTTACAAAATGCAAACTTTGCACAAGAATAATGCATAGAAGAATGTGTCCCAACATGTAATGTCCCTTGCTGATTTTGACTTAATTTTCTCAATTTGCTGCCTTGGACATTTCGTCAAACAATTGGCATGTAAAGTCTGTACTTATTGTTTTGAGTTTTCAGTCTAATGTGCTTCAATTTTGATTGATTGAATGATATTTGAAATGCTTGAAAATGATTGCTAAAATGTCTAATCAAGTAACAAGATGAAATGCAAGTCTTTTTGTATGTTTCCGAGTGCATATATATGACTTAAGCTATGCAAAATAACACATACACCTAGAGGGCATTTTGACAAACATATGGCATGCAAACTAGAACATTGAAATGTAACCTTATTACTCCTCTATTAGATGCAAAGGCCAAGCACAATATTCTTAGATGCTGATTACAACTGAAAATGATGATATGCCAAGACTCTTGGCTTACAAGTCTGAAAATGACATTCAATTACAGTGACAGCAATCTAATATATGACAGCAACCTATAACATCTGGTTAAACAATGCAAAAAGCATGAATATGACAAAGGAACCTGAAATAATATGCTGGTGGAAGTCGATGAAGTATTGGCAGGCTTATCAACAATTTAGAGTGCCTTCACAAGAGTAATCGCTCCTCTAAAAGTGCTGCCTCTGCTCTTAAACATGCAGCTTCCAAAATAAAATCGTGGCAGCTCCTTTTTGACTCCAAACTGTCCCTATCTTCAGCATCTTGGCTCCCACAAGGAAGCGCTCCAATGCCCAAGGTAAATCGATGCAAAATGTGTCTTCTACATGCAAAACTTGAAGAATGTAATATGCAGATTGATGGCAGCAAAGTGACTGTTTGATACCGATGACCATGTAATTTCTCTTAATGCAAAATCATCTCAATGCTAAGCTAAGAATTGTCCCAAATGCAACTGCAGATTATCTTCAGTGGCTTCTCAAAATCGACCTTCTCAACTTATCATATGCATATACAAAATCGTCCTTCAAATGGACTGCAATTATTTCCACAAAACTAAGGGTGTAATGCTCCAAATCGATCTACCAAAATTGGGCCCTTGGCCACACAATTTTGCACAAGTGGAAAGACTGAAATATCTTCCCCGAAACTCCTAGCTAGGATTGGTGTCTCACAATCGAAACTGACACTCTAGAGTCTTCAAACCCTCAAGCGAATGCTAAGCATTAAGCTTCAGCTTCTTACCACACAGGTAATGAGAAATGTAATCCAAGTCAAGTGTCCAAATGCTTACCCAACAGCTTCTTAAATAGATTTCTCAACAAGTCTCCAGGAAGCTTCTAGAATAAAATATTATTTTATTCTCTTAAGTGACTTTTTTATATTATTTTATTTTTAGTCACTTTATTAAATTAATTAAATATAAGGTCACCTTTAATTATTTATTTATTGTGATACTGATAACCTTACAAATAATTAATTTAATATTTTATTTAATTTAATTAAATAATTAATTAGTCATCCTTATGAAATAAATATCAATATTTGCATAGCTTAGTCAATTAATTTAATTAAATTACTCTACCTCCAATTCGAGGACACGACAGTCCTCCCTTCCCAAAGATTGCTTGCCCTCAAGCAATCCACATCTGCCAATCCAACTCAACTGCCACATCACCGGAAGCCCAAATGGAGAATCATCTGCACCTATCCACCAACCACCCGGATCCCAAATGATTCTGTGAAGAATTCCAACCAACATCCACTGAATATAGCTGAAGCTCCTGTCACTGTGAAGTCCTATCAATCTATGAGACCAACTATCCAACAAGAGAACTCTTGGATCCCAAACCTATATATCTGCCCCACCAAGCCAACTGCAATAATAATCCTCATGCATCCACACTCTCCAAAAAACAATCTCCACCTAGATCACATGAATAAACTGGAAGTTCGTCCATCTCAACACCAATGGATTTCCGTTGTACCACTCTGATACCCCCTAGAGTCCAAGTCTTGAACTCTTGCTACTGGAAACACCCGACTAGAGAACTCAAAGTGAGAGACCTGTCAAACTTGGACTCATCAACATAACTCTCGAAATCGTGAAGTGCCAACTAAGTACTCACTAAAGAACCCCTAGTGACCTCAAGCTCTTGTGACAGCTTATCAGCTTCACCTTCTTTCCTCTTCAAAGCATCTAAGTATATCCCAACGAGGTTAAGAAGGTGGTCATAATCTGAAAGAAGGTTCAAATAATATGACTTCATTGTCCCCATACCTTCTTTGATAACCTACAAAACATCATGAGAAGACTCTGCTCCAATCCTCTTTTGTCTTCTCTTTAACTGAACCACCCAAAGATGATCCTCAATCCGTTTGTGCATCCTATCATGATGAGATAATGCTGCAATAATCTCATCCTCGTTTACCTTCAACTGAGTCTCCAAGCTATGAAGACTTTTAGGTTTATGAACAACTTCAGCCTCACATGAAGAAGCCTCAAACTGTTCTTGTTTCTTCATGTTTGGAATTTTTACCAACTCCTTCAATTGACAAATCTTATCAACCTCATCACCAACATTAGAACAATATGCATTTTCAGATTCATACTCTCTTTGAATAAAGAGTCTTCTAATATTATCTATCCTTTTTTGCCTTGCTAAGTTGACGAGATTGATCTCTTCTTTGACTTCTTGAAGATGTTGTCTTGCATTGGCAGCCACTAATTTAGCCTTTCTGGCTTTTTGCATCCATTCTTCATTCATCTTTTCGGACCTCTTAACCTCTTCTATGCCAAAATATACAAAGTCAGTCCTTTTATGCTTGATATCTTCATGTCTATCAACTAGTGTAGGGCTGCCATCAATGGGTCATGTCATATCATTGACTTTCGCATGATCAAAAGCTCCTCTATCTCATGAGAATGATGGGACATAATGCTGTTGTCCTCAAACAAATTAGTAATGACATCATGCCATTGTATAGTATCTTCCTCATCATGTGTAGCCAAGACACTGGTAGCTGATCCAAGTAAATGATTATCTTTCTCGTCCACCTTTATATCTTCATGTTTGTCTTCAATCATGTGCTCTTCTTCAATCTTGAAGTCATCATGAAGTGTCATGTGGTCGACATTTTTCTTTATTCAAATCTGATTTTTGCTCTCCTCAGATTCAACACACCAAGATTGAGTGCTAACATTGGAAGACTTTATAACATTGTCATCTTCATGTGGTTTGTCCATCACCTCATGACTTTCATGGCTACCCAACTCACAATCGGTTTTCTTGCCATTACTGTGCAAAGCTGATGATGTAATGCTATGCTCAATTAATGGGGCATCAAGAGAATCCATACCTTCATGTGGCTAATCATTCATTGCTGAAAATTCATTATAAAGACGTCTAGATATGCCACTTGTAGACACATCATGCTTCTCCTTCCTTTCGGGTTGTGATGCAAACCATTTTGAAAGGGATTCAATACGTTGTCTTGATCCTTGTGGTGAAAGTATAACCTCTTCCAAGATGTTCACAAAGTTGATGAAGGGAAGGTCATTTCTGAACTCTTGCGGAAATGCAAGGTATTCTTTGTAAGCAACTTCAATATCCTCTTTAGAAACCATTTCTCAACTGTTGTACCCTAAATTAAAATTTTTGCTACACTTAGGCATTTTGAAGAAATGAGTAAAAGTCTTGTCAAATTTGTCAAAAAAAGTCAAAATTGGGGTTTGCACATCTTCCATAAGGGGTAAAAACTTGAAATTTTCAAAATTTGACGTTCTGGGTCTGCTTAGAGCGACCAAGTCTACAAAACCCAGATCTCAGTTTTTCAACCCTACTTTTTAGGAAAATTGCTACTTTTAGAAACTTTCTAAAAATAGAAACTTTTTCTGGGTTTTCTTGGGTTTCTTTTGAAACGGATGCTGGCAAAATTTTTTAAAAATAGAAAGTTTGGCTTCTAGGGTTCAAACTGATTTTGATTGGTCAAAAATACTTCCTCATCAAGCCGGTGCAGTTAGAATCATAAAACGATCAGTTTTGCCTTAGTGGGTCTATTCTACTTTTTTTAAAATTTTACAAAGCATTTTGGGAACTCTGAAGCCATTAATGGAGGTCAATTAGCTGCCAGGTGTCAAATTCAAACATTCAAACATTGGACGTGCACGCAGAACGAAGAATGGAGAAAGGAAGCTGTGAAAGTTGAAAAATGCAAAATTTTGGCTAACACTGGAGACTCCAAGCGCCCCAGCTCAGTCTAGGCGCCCAAACCTTCATGCCTTAGAAATTTTTCCATCTCCGGCGAGCAAGGCAAAGGCAAGCACGTCAAACGAAGGAAGGAGTTGGAATCTGTAGAATAAAAACTAAGTCTAGAAGCCATGGGCACCCCAGAGGGAGATAGGCACCCAGATTTTCAAGGCATCAAATGATAAAATTAGGGTTTGTGCTCTCAGGCAATGTTGCTCAAATTCTTCCTAGCTCCGCAGTGAGCCCGACATCGCAATCATCAAATCAACCAATCATCCGGAATTCGAGGTCAAAAAGAGACGTGACAACCAAGTGGCAAGATGCAAACCATGAAAATAACATAAAATATTCTAAGCCTAGGAACCTTGGGCGCCCCAGAGCCTTTTGAAGGACCTAATCCAGCAATTAGGGTTTGCAGATATGCTCATTGTCTTCAGGATCCTGCCAGTTTCGCAGTGGATGTCTCTGTCAGATCATCAGACTTATTAATCACTGGCAAATCCAGATCAAGTTGAAGGTATAAAATGAAGGTTCACCTTTGAAGAACAAAAATCAAGTAAAAATGGCTAAGTCTGGAGGAGTTGGGCGCCCCAAAAGGAGATAGGTGCCCAAGCTTTTGAGGGCCTTAATGGATGAATTTGCAATCGACACCTCCAGAATGACTTCCTCAGATTTGAAGCAGCTTTCCAACGAAACCATCAACATGATCATCGGAGTTTGGCAGTCATCAGATATCAAAGGCGAAACAGAAGGAAAAACATAAGCAAAATGACAGAAGTCAAAAGCAAGATGAAAAACACATAATAAATTCTAACTCTGGAGGAGTTGGGCACCCCAGCTATGGGCAGGATCGAGATGCAACTTTCAGGAGATGTAGCTCCCAAGAGATACCCTTAAGAATCTTCTCAGTTATCTAGTGAATCTGACAGTTTGCCAATCGAATCAATCTAGCTCCCCGAATCATGAATTCATCAAAAGATCAAAGGGAAACAAGCAAAACTTGAAGAATGGAAAAATGACTAACACTGGTAATGGTGGGCGCCCCAGAAGGAGATGGGTGCCCATTATTTTGAAGGTCAAAATGAAGTTTTTAGCCAAAGTTGCCTCCAGAACAATCACACCAGATTCAATCAAGCTCGGCAATAAATCATTCAGCTCGTCCGTAGGATCAATCTAGAGGTCGGAAATCAAATTCAAATTGGGGTTCCAAAGTCAAGAAAAGGTTGAAATTCTCAAAAAAATGACCAAGTCAGAGAAAGATAGGTGCTTCCAGCCATGAAGGGCACCCAAGAAGCCATGCCTTAGCCAAAATTTTCAAATTTTCAAAATTTTATGAAGAAGAAAACATCCAAATTCAATGCACAAGCTCAGGCTTGGGGTTGAAAGAGTGAAAGCAAAAAAAGAAAGTAGATTTTCTCATCCTCAAACTTATTTAAAGCGTCCTTGTCTTCATTTTTCATATTTTCTAGTAGGTGGTGTCCAAGTTAGAGAGGAGCATCAACTAAAGAATTTTTCTTTTCAAGATTTGAGAGCCCAAGCTTGCTGATTTTTCAAGTTCTTCATAAATTTTCAGATCAGCACACAAAGGAGCCTGCTTTTTCATCAGAACATCAATTCTTTGAAGGAGGAGGTCAAGGTTTTCAATTTTTAGTGATCTGGGTCATCTCAGCTCATCATTCTAAACAATTTTTGAAGAAATTTTTCAAGTTCCAGCAGCTACTTTTTTCATGCATGTCCAAGGAATCATCAAAATTTTCAAGATTTGATCATCTAGGTCCTAAAACATTCTTTTGAACAAAACCCAAATGACAGCTTTTTCAAGAAAAAATTCAGATTCTAGGGTTTGCTGCTTTTCAATCAGCCTTAAGTATTTTCAACATCTGATCAACTAGATTCATCCAAAATGTGCTTCTAAACAAAACCCAAGTGCCAGCTTTTTTTCCAAGAAAATCTGAAGAAATTAAGGTTTGTTGCTTTTTCAGTCTACACTCAAAATTTTCCAAAACGAGCGGTCTAGGTCTTCTTGTAACAAAATTCTGAACAAAACCCATATCTCAGAAATTTTTTGAAAAATTCATCTGTTTGAAGAAAAGAAAACCAGCAAGTTAAATTTAGAAAGTTGTGCAAAACTTGTCTGAATATAGGCGAGTTTACAGTCATTCTTCAAGGTTTTCAATATGTACACTCCCCTCGAGTTTAAGACCAAATCAGTACTATATCACGACTTCATCAAAACAGCTGAGAATAACTTGCACCACATCAAACCAGTATTCAACTTGCAAGCATTGGAAAATGCAGGCAACGTTGCAGTCAAGCACCTTGATCACTCCGGACTACTTGCAGCAACATCCATTCCTATTTCAATTCAAAGTCTGGAATTCGTAATTGCTTGCATCAAGCATTACAATCTGGCGACTCGGGAGATTCAGTCAATAGATGGTAGAGTGATTTGCAGCCTGAAACCATACATGATTGAAAAATGCTTCTCAATACCACCCTGGCCTGAAAGTGTAACTATCTCCAAGGAAGAATGTGAAAGAATATGGGACATGCATAAGGAGAAATACAACAAGAAGATTGCACAAAAGTGGATGAAAGAAAAACATAAGACTCTACCAAAGAACATCAGGTGAGGGGAATTCAAAGATGAAATTGCTATAATGATCACCTTGCTCAACCGAATCACTGGTCAAGAGGATGCTACGAAGTTCTAGCCCTGGATGTTTTATTTTATACCTCATATCATGAAGAAGACAATTCTATGATTGGTCAACCTTAATTAGTGATAGCCTCCATCAGCAAATAACTGAATACTTCCAAATTCACAAGTTCCACGTGGTCTCCTATAATGTCCCCTTCTCAAACCTGACATTTCCAGTGACCGTTGGCCTTTCTTTGGGAACCCGGGCTAGTCGGAAGTTAAAATTAGGGTTTCCTATTTTGAGGAGGTCATTGCTCAGAGATGATGGATTCAATGGCGGAGTCTTTCTGGGTTTTCAGAGAGCTTCGCAGGGGTATGCTCATCTCGGCATTCAGAGCATTTTCTGGAATTTACTATTTTTAGTAAATTCTATTTTTGGCAGTAAACAGGATGGTATCAGGCAGTTGACTTTCCCCTTCAGTTGACTCAAGTGGCGTATTCAGTTTTGGGCTTCAGAATGCAGTTCTGGGAAGTCGAGCTCATTTCACTTAAAAATAACATTATAATTAAAATGTTATTTATCACCTTGGCCTAGTCGAATGACTTAATGTTATTTTAAAAGGTGGACTCAAAGGGTGGCGCCTTCATTAAGGTTATATTTAATATTTGATGAGTTCTCCTAAGTCAAAGCAAATTAATTGGGGCGCATTTATCAAGGTGATGTTTTAATTAAAATATGATTATTGAGCTAAAGGTGAAAAGGACGCCATATTGAAGGAAGAGTTAGGGTTTGAACTTTGAGTTGGATTTTAGGGTTTCGTAAGTCAAACGAAACTTATAAAAAGAAGTCTTGTGCATCATTTCTTCATCTTTGGACGAATATACTGTTATGCTGCCGGATTGGCTCTGGAACTGCTTCGAGGAATGAAGGCCTCCTAGCTTGGGCATCTCTTCTCGTTTGTAAGACAACGACTAGTGATGATTATTAGTCTAGTTGTGAGTTATTGGAATTAGTGCATTGTAAGCTGCATGTTAAGTCTTTAGATTTCTGTTTTCTGCATTTTAGCCATATTCTAGAATTGCATGTTTACACAGCAGATCCGCCTTTTCATTTGTAATTCAAAAAAAGACAAAAAATTGGTTATGGGTATTGCATAGATCAATTAGTTTAAGCTTAGCGCCCATGTGTACTAGATTGTAGAATTTTTAGAAGAGATTCTGATTTTTAATAGTGAAATCGCCCTTTCTAGTAGAGCCGTACTTCTCAGCTCTCTTGAAATCTGTGCATTAAATATCAGATGCATTTTAAGTCTGTTTTGGGGTCTTGATTTGAGCGCCTTCCCTCTAGTAGTCATTTGCAATTGATATCAAGCTTTTTGAATGAGAAATGAGAGAGTTCCGAGCATTTCATTGGATCCTATGATGCTGGTTATATTTTGAAAGTGCAGGTCTGTAACAGCAGTTTCGATAAATCTGCAACTTCTCTATTGATCGGTGGTGCTAATCCTGTTAAAGCAACGTGAAGACTTCAGTGAAGATTGCCAAAGACTTGAGGATAAGGTTGGATCTTTCATTTGCCATTTCTATTGATCTTTGCTTCTCAACAGTTGAGTTCACAAATATTGTACAACTCTCTTATAAGCTGATTTATATCGTTAGCAAGATCTCATCTCTTAAATTGTAAGCTGGCAGTAGTACTGACCGCATTATAGATTCTTGCTTTATCAGATTGTAGTGTCTTTCTTTCAGCATTTGTTATTGTATGTAATCCATCTCCGCCCTATGGTCGCTACTTACCCACTCTGGGTCAGCAAGCACATTCTGGGTGTTGAGTGTTTCAATTTTCAGTAGTTCCTTTCAAGCATTGCTTTTGTATTCACTCCGTCATATGGTCGCCCCTCACTCCGCATTGGATTGGGTAGCACATACTTGACGTTGAGTTCTTTCCTGCACTTAGAATAGGAAGATCCTCTGACCAATGCTCGCCATCATCGGCGCCATTCTGGTTAGAGTTGCTTTCTTGCACGTTTTGGTTTTCTCCTCTAACCTTAACGGGTGCACTGCTTGTAATTTGTAAATTGGAAAACGAAAAATTTGGCTCGGTATATTTCATCTCCTACCTTGTCTACCTAGTGGCCTTCCAAGGCAAATTCAGAGGTTTGAACACTGAGGGGTCTCTGAATGTACAACATGTCTACAATTGTTACCCTCAGCTGGAATTCATAGAGTCATCACATCATTACAAGAGGGTAAACGAGGCTTCCCTAATGTATACAGTGCGAGACCTGGATAATGAGTTGCACGTACGCATTTCATCAACTGCCAGGGCAGCAATGGCGGAGTGGGCAGATTGGTTTATTCAGTTTCCTACCTTCACCTAGATCAAAGTCTACGGCTTCTCCAGTGCTCCACTCATGTTGCCAAGGTACCCATCAGATGAAGTTGTTTTCATGGAATTCCTAAGGCAAGCATATGATGTCCACACTGTTTTGCGGAATAGAAAGAAGTCTGCCTTCAATTTTCCATTTGTGTTGGGAATTTACACATGCAAATCAACAACAGATGCCAAGTCCATGGGTGATGAGTTGGCTAAACTTAGTCTCAAGCCATACAGCGAGAGACGATCATACGACCCTCATGATGTCTTCGTAGCTCGGCTTGAGAAGAACTATGCTCATGTGCCTGCGCTTGAAGATTTTTGGGCCAACTGCAGAGATGGGTTTGAGGTACGGAGGCGTAGTTACAGCAGACTCACTCTCCATCAAATGAAAGATTATTTGTCAGAGGATATCAAGGGACTTTCAGATGATGATGGAGATGTACTTCTCCCAATGTACACTCGAAAACAAATTGAGCAACAACCTCTTCCACAAGTCAACTGGGCCAACAAAGAAAACATCTTGGTGCAAGAAAGAACACTCCAAGACATTGAGTATAGCAAGACTTCCTTGGTCCTCAAGAGGAAGAAATCCATTCCAGCAGTAGAGCCACCAAGAATACAGTCATCACTTCCTTCTTCTTCCAAAGCATAGCCAAAGATGAAGGGTATAAGTCAGTCTCAAGAAGGTGTAAAGGGCAGCAGATCAATGAAAAATGTAAGAAGAAGGTTGGACTTCTCGAGTATAGTCTTACAGGAGCAGCCAACAGTTGAAATAGAAGCTCCTCCAGAAGAGTCCGTACCTCAAAAGGAAACAAAAAATGTACCCTTGACACATGATTCTCCACCAGTGCCAAGATTCTCACCAATTCATATTGATCTAGAGATTGAAGAAGATGGAGTTGCAGCTAAGCCTCCCAAGGAAGTTAGTAGAGATACCACATCTTGGCTTGAGAGCTCCCTGGGAAGGAAGAGAAGAAGAACTTCATATCAACTGAATTTTGATGATCTTGACAATGTTTATCAGGAGGCACCTAAAAAGAAAGCAAAGAAACAAATTCACTTTGAGAGAAATATTGATGGTGAGATGATCATGGAGACTGCTACACCTCCTGAAGATAGAAACAGAAATGAAGTGGATGTGGATGATTTCATAATGGTTAAAGTCAATCTTGGCAAGAACACAAGGCATGCAAATGTTAGTTTGTTCAAAGTTGCATCGGAAACTCTTCAAAAAAGAGTGTTGAAAGATGGAGAAGATAAGGCAGCCCCCAAGGCTAAAATTCGGCAACTCAAGCTATACATTTCTAATCTTGTTCATGGCACTTCACAGGCTACTCAGTTGCTGCCCCAGGTTTTAGAGACACCAGTTGATCATCAATAGTTGAGGCAGTTGGTAATATGTGGGAAACAAACACAAGAATGGATTGAAGGATTCATCATCAAAGGAAAATAAATCTTGGCACAGATGTTTCAACTAAGGGACAATGCTCATAACTTATGCCAAGGGATTCAAGGATTTGAACAATCAATGGCAAAGGTGAAACCTAGGCACGAAATCATCATTGCAGATTTGGATACAGCTTATGGTTCCATGGTTTCAAGAGAACACAAAAGAAAAATCCTTGCATGGAAAGAACATCATATCTTCAAGGTGAGAACCTATGAGAGGATATCTGAGGAGTTTATTGGATACAAACAAAGGGTAATTGAAGCTCTTTTGTTCATAAGTGAGTTTGTTGCAAAGATTCCTTCTAGGTAATGATGGTTTCTACGTTGGACTTGACGAAGTGCAAGCCCAGTTTCAAAATGTTGTTCGTGGTAGTGATGGCAAAAATCCGGTTGGTGAAAAGATGGGTCAAATATACATGATGTCAGCGAGGTTCGAGAAAGCGGCCAATGAGGTTGAAGATTTTTTGAGATCAATTGCAGATGGTGAAGTAATCTTAGAAAAGCGAAACTTTGCTATAGATAGTATTGATGCACCTAACAGAGACAATTTTCAGCTTCTTGGCGGATGTGATCGAGATTTAAAGCAGCAATCATCTAGAAAGTTTCAGAAGCCTTCTTTTTGCTTTCTGTCTATTCTTGTCTCAATTCTTATCTACTCTTTGAAGAAGAGAAAGAAAACAAATTGTAATAGTTGGCATTTCTTGTTTTCATGCTTTCTTAGATGGATAGATGTTTATCTTCTTTAGTTTTAGAAATCAAGCGCTTGCATGTTGGCAAGCTGAGTTGTAAAAGCAAGGGGATTGTAGGGTACCCTACCTCTTGCTTGTCTATAAATAAGAGTGTTTGCTCATTGTTTTTCTTATCCGTACTTGTGATAACAAATTGCTGAGCCTATTTTGCCTGCAAGTTGTTATTTAGTTGTTGTTCACTTTGTGTAAGAACAAGTTTGTAAGTCTCTTTTAGCTGCAAGTTCTTGTTCAGTGCATGTATCTTGTGTAACCTTTGTTCCTGAGATTTGAGAAATAAAGTCTTGTGCCTATTTTGCCCTGATATAATGTCTCAAATTTCCGTTTATTGTGTTATGCTTATATGATCTTCATTTCAGCTTGCATTGAAAGTAACTAGATGTATTTTGGAAGAAGAGTTTATCTAAGTATTTTGTCAGAGAATCAAACTTTGTCCATTTTTAATTCTCTTGCTCTGCGTTTACTTGAGAAATTAGAAACGTCATTAGAGTAGGCTAGTTATAGTTAAAATTCTAAAACAAAAAATCTCAGCTATGGCGCTTGAGTTTTATAACCTTGTGCTATTAGCTGAACAAAAAAGTTAGGCAAATTAGTTTTAATTTACTTTCTTGAACAACATCAGCAAAGAGGGAGCTTCCCCTCCTAATTCGAAGAGCAGTTTATCTGTGCATAGCTGTCCATTTCTAATCCGCATTCCAAAGGTGCGAATTAAAACGCCAACATCAACCAACTAAAATTCTGATCTGCAATCAAGTAGCTGAAACAAAGTGCAATCTACCCAATAAGCTAGCAAGATTCTTGGCTCTGATACCACTATAATGTCCCTTTCCGATTTTGACTTAATTTTCTCAATTTGCTGCCTTGGACATTTCATCAAACAGTTGTCATGTAAAGTCTGTACTTGTTGTTTTGAGTTTTCAATCTGATGTGCTTCAATTTTGATTGATTGAATGATATTTGAAATGCTTGAAAATGATTGCTAAAATGTCTAATCAAGTAACAAGATGAAATGCAAGTCTTTTTGTATGTTTCCGAGTGCATATATATGACTTAAGCTATGCAAAATTAACACCTACAGCTAGAGGACATTTTGACAAACATAAGGCAACCTTATTACTCCTCTATTAGATGCAAAGGCCAAGCACAATATTCTTAGATGCTGATTACAACTGAAAATGATGATATGCCAAGACTCTTGGCTTACAAGTCTGAAAATGACATTCAATTACAGTGACAGCAATCTAATATATGACAGCAACCTATAACATCTGGTTAAACAATGCAAAAAGCATGAATATGACAAAGGAACCTGAAATAATATGCTGGTGGAAGTCGATGAAGTATTGGCAGGCTTATCAACAATTTAGAGTGCCTTCACAAGAGTAATCGCTCCTCTAAAAGTGCCTCCCCTGCTCTTAAACATGCAGCTCCCAAAATAAAATTGTGGCAGCTCCTTTTTGACTCCAAACTGTCCCTATCTTCAGCATCTTGGCTCCCACAAGGAAGCACTCCAATGCCCAAGGTAAATCAATGCAAAATGTGTCTTCTACATGCAAAATTTGAAGAATGTAATATGCAGATTGACGGCAGCAAAGTGACTGTTTGATACCAATGACTACGTAATTTCTCTTAATGCAAAATCGTCTCAATGCTAAGCTAAGAATCGTCCCAAATGCAACTGCAGATTATCTTCAATGGCTTCTCAAAATCAACCTTCTCAACTTATCATATGCATATACAAAATCGCCCTTCAAATGGACTGCAATTATTTCCACAAAACTGAGGATGTAATGCTCCAAATCGATCTACCAAAATTGGGCCCTTGAACACACGATTTTGCACAAGTGGAAAGACTAAAATATCTTCCCCCAAACTCCCAGCTAGGATTGGTGTCTCACAATCGAAACTAGGACTCTAGAGTCTTCAAACCCTCAAGCAAATGCTAAGCATTAAGCTTCAGCTTCTTACCACGTAGGTAATGAGAAATGTAATCCAAGTCAAGTGTCCAAATGCTTAGCCAACAGCTTCTTAAATAGATTTCTCAACAAGTCTCCAAGAAGCTTCTAGAATAAAATATTATTTTATTCTCTTAAGTGACTTTTTGATATTATTTTATTTTTAGTCACTTTATTAAATTAATTAAATATAAGGTCACCTTTAATTATTTATTTATTGTGATAACCTTACAAATAATTAATTTAATATTTTATTTTATTTAATTAAAATAATTAATTTATAATCCTTATGAAATAAATATCAATATTTGGATAACTTAATCAATTAATTTAATTAAATTACTCTGCCTCCAATTCGGGGACATGACACAACTAATGAACTCATCTTGCTATTTATACAAGTAGGAGATCAAATACCCTGAAGATTAGGCATGCAGGTGACAACAAATTGCATACACAACAACACATGATTCACAAAGAAAAGGAGGTGAACATATAAGCAAAGACCTAGCTCACACAGCTACAAATCAACCCTCATATTCAACAGCAATTGGAGACCAATTCAAATCTCCATGTGATAGAATTCGACTGGTAACTCAAAGCAGATTCCTACATGTTAAAGGATACAAAAGTGGTGTGGTTTCATCCTCAAGAGAAACAATCAATGTCATGTTGAGTATTGATTTACTCATTAAATCGGTTTAGACAAAGTCATTGATTTGTTTCCATATTTTTATAGTTGTAGATTGATGATAAATAACATGGAAACTTAGTTTACTAAGTCCATGGTTTCCTTATTAAAAGTCATCAAATTAAGTAATGATGGAGTTAAGTTTACATATCACAAACTCCTTTATCGTTGATAGCAAGAGCATAAAATGCGGCCCAAAGAATACAGTTATAACTATCACAAAGTTGGCCTCAAAGTTGTGAAGATAAATCAAATTCAAAAGCCATATGCATAGCATTATAAATCGGATGGTATTCATTTATTTAGACAGTCAATCTCAAAGCAAATACCATTGTTAACTAATTTCCATGCAGCAAACTAAGTTAGAAGGCAGTGCTATAATCATTACTTCAAACGCTTATACATAGCATTTATAAATACTCATCTATATGTTCCATGCGTTTAAGGTTTATTACGTGCTATTCATTTATATGGAACAACGTTAATAGAGTAGTCATATACTCATACATATATTATATACTAGTAATGCGTATATAGTACGCCATGGTGCATAGACTATGCATTTACGAATATATAGAAGTCATTTGGAAGCATATATATTTGTAATACATAATATATATATACACTTCCTTGTAAGCATTAACACTTAGGTGTTTATATGTATATATATATATATGTGTGTGTGTGTGTGTGTATTCTCATATATATACTCAAAAAAACTCCAATAATATCATAGTTCCATGGGGACATGTCCCCCTTGAAAAAGTGTTTGTCTCGGAGACGGGGACGTTTCCGAGACGCAGGGACGTCAGGGAAATGTCCCCCCGCCGTCTCCCCATCCCTCCGCCATCCCCTGGATGTTTCCTTCACAGGGAGTCTTCTTCGCATCTCGGAGTCTCGAAAGTTTCCCACGTCCCCATATTAAAATAATGATTTTTTTAAAAAAAATCAAAAAACAAAGCTTTATCATAAAATAATTAAATTTAAATTTTAAAATTTTAATATTATATTATTATTAGTTATTTGTTATTAACTTATTATAAATTAAAATATAATATATTATATTATTAAAATTTTATGACTTACTCTAAAGTCAAGTCTAAATCAAAAAAAATTGTTTCAACTCATTTTTCATTTTCGTGTGCCCTCTGTGCGACTGTGTCTGGTGTTAGACTGAGAATCTGAGCCCTGAGAGGGAAGAACACAAACTAAGAAGTTGAGAACTGATTCAACCGAACCAGGAGAGCTAAGTTGTGCGTCAGAACCAGGTATTTGATTTAGGCTTTTAATAATTTTTATTTTTTTTAAATTTCATTTTGTAATACCCGACCCGACACACGGGCAAGGGCATTGGAGTCTTGGACCAACGGCAAGTTTGTGGAATGAATGCCTCAAAGAGGTATCAACTCATGGACCGGTCGCAATCCATGAGCTAACACCCCTTTGAGGTATCCATTCCACAGTTCACTACGGTGAACTGTTGACGGGCCTCAAAGGGATGTCAACTCATGGACTCAAAGAGGTGTCAGCTCATGGACTGGATGCATTCCATGAGCTGACATCCCTTTGAGGCCCGTGAACAATTCACCACAGTGAACTATCGAACGGATGCCTCAAAGGGGTGTCAGCTCATGGACTGCGACCAGTCCATGAGATGACACCTCTTTGAGGCATTTGTTCCACAATGATTGTGGGTGCCTAAAAAAAATTTAATTTTTAATTTTTTAATTTTTTTCAATTTTTTTTATCAATTTATTTATGCCATCAGCCATGGCTTTGGCCCATTGTGCTTTGCAAAATGTGGAAGCACAGGCAAGGCATGTGAACTGTTTGACTGAATTCAGTCAAACAATTCACATGCCTTGCCTGTGCTTCCACATTTTGCATATCTTGCAATATTGCAATCCATGAGACCACATTTCTAATTTCTTTCAACTTTCAAATTTCTAAGTTTTAATTTATAGGTCTGATTTTTATTTTTTACATCGTAGGTCTGATTATTTTTTATTTTTTAACATTGTTTTTGCAGCATCATCATCATAATGAGTTCACACAACAGAAGTGATGATGAACCAGAAATTCAAAGTGCAAATGATTCATCGGATGATCTTGACTTTCAAATAGGAGGGGAGGCCGAGGCTGAAGTTCAACCACAAGCACAACATGGCTCAGCCTCAAATACTCAAACTACCACAAGTTCCATTGGTAGTAAAGATAATAGCTGCCCTTCAGAACTCCTTCAAGAATGGGCCAAGGGCCCCTTTGATCCAAAAAAAACCTTTAAAACAATTTGCATCCAAGGTAGCAGCAAAGCCTGGGACAATTGGAGGCACTAGATTATGGAAGTGTCACATGTGCGAGCTTACATGGTTTGGCATCATTACAAGAACTAATGCACACTTTCTTCTTATTCGAGGCAAAGGTGTAGATGTATGCAAAGTTGTGGCAAGTAACTTGAAGTACACGGCTGAAATTTTAAAATTATGGGGTTGTAATGAGGATGAAGTGCCTACATCTACTACATTGCCACATAAGAGTATGGGTGATCAAATTTCAGCAGTGTCTACTTCTACATTGCAGAGTCAAAGGCCACCAAATCCGTTCAGTTCAAATGCAGCAGAGCCTAGGGGAAACGTAAGATGGCATCTTCAAAACCATTAGCAGATTTATTCAATGTGCAAGCAAAGGATGAGGCAAATGACGCCATTGGCAAATTCTTCTTTGCCAATGGCATTCCATTCCATGTGGCTCGCTCTCCTTATTATAAGGAAGTTGTGTCAAAGATAATAAGGGCAGGACAATCATATGTGCCACCAGGGGAGAATAAATTGAGGACAACAATCTTGGATCAAAACTATTCCAAGATTAATATTTTGATGGAGAAGATGTGGCCCATGTGTGCAAAGTTGCGGGGAGGTTGATTGAGGCAGCCTATAGACACATTTTTTGGACTCCTTGTTGTGCGCATGCTATGAATAATGCACTTAAGGACATAGGTAAAATCAGCTGGATCAAATCTATTGTCAATGATGCTAGAGATGTGCAGATGTTTATCTGCAACCATCATCATTCACATGTACTTTTCAGGTCCTCCAAGAAAGAATTCCTGAAGCCCGTAGAGACTCGGTATGCATCATACTTTATTCTCTTGGAGAGGATGCTTGAGTTGCAAGAGCCTTTGCAACTAATGGTAATGACAACAAAATGGAACAGATGGCTTGAGTCGAAGACACAGCAGGGATTGAGGGTTAAGGAGGTGGTGAAGAATGATGTCTTTTGGGTTGATGCCAAATATATTGTCTCCATCATTGAGCCAGTTTTCAAAGTTATTAGATTTGGGGATTCTAATGCACCTTCCCTTGGAGAGGTATATGAATGCATTGATTCCATGCTTGATCAAATGAAGGCTAAAGTGCAAGAGGACCCCACAATGCAATTCTACACCGAGCATATTTATCCAATCATTCAGCATAGATGGGAGAAACTCAACACTCCCTTACACATGGCTGCCTACGCATTGAACCCAAAGTGGTATGTGCCACGTCCTGGCAGAGTGACACCTATAGAGGATGTTGAGGTGAAGTAAGGGTTCATGAAGGCCATTGACAAAATGTATGATCCTATAGAGGCCAGCTTGCTTCGTACTAAGTGGACATAATTTGCTACTCTTTGGGGATATTCAGAGGCAGCCAAAGTAGATTTGGAGACTATGTCACAGGAGGACCCCAAGTTGTGGTGGACTATGCATGGGCCTTGATCTTTGATTACTACTCTAGCCATTTGTTTGTTGTCCCAGGTTTCTAGTTCTTCTGCTTCTGAGAGGAACTGGTCCACTTATAACTTCATCCACTCTGTTAAGAGGAACAGGCTCACTTCTAGGAGGGCAGAGAAGCTTGTGGCTGTCCATAGTGCTTTACGTCTCATTGATTGCAGCACAACTACATACAAGGAGAGTCCAGTAGCCAGATGGGATGTAGAGCCAGAAGAGCCAGCACAGATAGATGAGGATGCTACACAGACAGGGCTGGTTGGTATTGATTTAGATGAGCTTGAGCATTTGGGGTCCCCGTCTGACGGTTCCAATGATGAGGAGATTGGCATGGAGCTTGGAGTTGGAGATGATTAAATCATTAGAGGCATCAGGCCATTAGCTATTTGGTATTTACTATTTTGTTTTTGAAGTTTGAAGTTTGAACATTGTTGTGTTGATAACTTGATATTTGATTGTAATTATGAATCATGACTATGAAATTTTGAAATTTAAATTATGAATATGAAACAGCTAGTTCTCATTCCAATTACAATGTCTATTAAGTTACAAGTATATTTTCATTTTGATTTTCATTGTTTCAATGTTCACTAGTTCAATGAAATCATTGCAATGTGTTTAAACTCTAAAATTTACTTATTCCTTAGGCTTTTACAGTTATACATCTTTTTATAACTAATTTTTCAAGTACTATATGTATTTCAGCGCACCGCTCCCCCGCCGCCCCCCCCGCTGCCGTCCCCCCACCATCCCCTCGCCGCCCCCAAACTTCGGCACCCCACCCTCGTGCCCCCGAAACCTGTCCCCTGCCATCCCCCCGTCCCCATCCCTGAAACTCGGTGGAACTATGAATAATATTGACATATATATATAT
>VDFB02374348.1:0-48873 GCA_007258455.2 Sequoia sempervirens
AAGTAAACTGTGGATTCTTTCAAGGGAGTATGCAGGGATTGACTATGAATTGAAGGCATATTTTTGGACTCGGCTAGTTTTTTTTTCTTTTTTTTCTTTTCAAGTTTAAAGACTTAGAGTCTGTATATATTATATTATTAAAGATAAGGTCTAGAAACTATTAATTACTGTAAATATTCGTTTATTTGGTCATTTTGAAAGTGATATTTCTTATGTGCACTTTTATATATACATGTCTTAACAATTAGATTTGTATGTGAGGTTGACAATAATCTTTAAATGTATCAATCATTTGCAGTTTATAAATGTCTATGCTATTTATTAGGAAATGTTTAACAATATTTTTACAATTGCTGGTTTTTTAATATTCAAATTTTCTGTTGTTAGTTTTTTTTAAATTCAAATTTCTTATATCTTGTTTTTCTTCAAGTTTTTTGTTATTGTAATTTTTTATATCAGTTATTTAAATATACTATTTAAAAGAAAGTGATGGCAATGCCTTATGTTTAAAGTCGTGTAGTAATCAGATTTAATGTTTTTATTTCTTTGACATAGATTTTGTTTGATACTCTTCCCTTCTAACTTCCAAACAAAGTTCTTGTTATAACTATTAGATTTTTAATATTTTAAATTATGAATTTTAAAGGTATATAAATTTATATTTTTATTAAATAGATATATCTATTTAAAATTATAGAACATTTTAATAGAAATGTTATCTTTGTAAGGTCTAGATAGTTTAAAATAAACACAAAATTAAATAGTCTTTAAAGGTATCAATCATAATTTTTAAAATATAAATTAATGTTGTATATATTGAGTTGAGGTCATATATGGAGGACCCCATTCCTTGCATGTAAATAGTTCAAACTTGCAAGTTCAATAACCTAGCAAGGGCACAATGCTCATGAGTTGAACAACCAAATGGAGATTTGAGCCTTAGTAACAACAACAATACAAAGTTTTAACCAACACACCATGCCTCTAATAAACTAAAACTAGCAATTGCACCTTGGGGTGCAATAGGTACGCCGAAGACAATAAAGTTATATATTGTGTTAATTCTATTTATTAATAGAGGGGAAGATTTATGTAGAGTTGTAAACTACTAATTTCTAAAAATAAACTGTTTAAAGAATTGTAGAAGTTTTCTTAAGAAATACAGAGGAATAAGATAACCATACACCATATTTTTCAGACAGAAAGCAAGGTGAAGCACAAAAGTGGCCATACATGAATGAATGAGCCAACAATCATTACATACACCATATTTTTCGGACACAAAGAAAGTTGTAATATTCTTAGCCTCTATTCTAAATAAACCAAAAACATATCTACAGGCGTCAAAAACATCAAAGAAAAAATTAAACAAAACATGTTTAAGCTGTAATTTTCTTAGTCTTTATTCTTAGCTGTAATATGATATGTCAATTAATATAAACTAATGCAAGTACCTATTTTGTTCCATATTTGAATGAATAAAGTGAAAAGATTAATTTATTCCTTCCCTCTTCTTAGGCTATAACAGTGTCCATCCTCAACAAACAAGACTCTGTTGGTAATACTGCAACCGATTTGAAGAAATAATTATGGCTTGAATATATTATGCCGTCATCCTTGGCCAGAGTTCTTGAAAGGAACATAAATTTTAGAATTTCCTTCGTGTCTTTGGAAAATAATCTTGGAATTTGCAAATTTGCCAATTTGCTTTGGCGCATTAGGAGATGCAGGCCTTCTTGTTGAAGTATATAAATATTCTAACCCTTCAAAAGTGTTGTAATCAATACAACAGACGGACATAAAGCACACACCTTGCATGACTGTACCAATTATTTCTAACCCTAAAAAAGAAATCTAGTCAACTCCAACAATAGAAGTCTTAGAAAGAGCACTCTTTAAAATTACTAAGCTTGCATGAATTTTTGAGCTGGCATGGGGCATCAACAAATTTGGTCCATGTTTAGGGATGTAGAAAAATGAAAGTGCATCTGTCTAGCAGTCACCACGTGATTGAAGAAGCACAAGTAAATCCGTTGTAATGCCAATTTTATTAATTGATATATGATTTAAATATGAGAGCTATGTAAATGTTAAATTTATGAACATGATCCCTTACCGCATCTCTTAATTTGCTTGATACACAATACACAACATTTTTTTGCAATACATGAGGTCAAGTGGTAGGCCAATTAACAAATGATGTCGTTTGTGCAATAAAGGTCTCATTAGAGAAGTGATAGCTTAAAAGAAACTGTGCATCTTCTTAGAAGGGTCCAAACACAATTCAAACAAAATTTAAATAAACTATGCATCCACTTAAAAGGATTCAAACATGATTGAAACAAAACCTCTGAATCAAGATGATAATAAGGCTCCATTATTAATAGGCTCATGGTATGCTTGCAAGCATCAGTGCCCCAGCTAGAGTTGGAGGCTACTGTGAAACCAATCCATTCACGGTGAACATGTGATGCTCATGGTCCCCATTATTTACATTGGAAACACTCCTTTCTGTTCCATCTCCCCATGAAGATATCCACTAAGAAATGATTCACAAAGAATTGCACATGATAGATTTTGATAACTGCAAATCAGACTAGTCATTGATCACCAATATCAGATTACTCGATTCAAATATGACACATGTTCAACATAATTGTATAATATTATTTATAAATATAAACATAATAAGTAATATTTTAATATTATATTTAGTATCATATTATTATATATTGTATAAAATAATATAATATACACTATAAATCTAATAATAATAAATAATATATAAATAATATTATTTATATATATTATATAATATAATATACAATATAAATCTAAATATAAATTAATATAATATCTAATATATATATTTGTGTATTATATAATTTAAATATAAATATAATAATAATTGATGAAATATGACAACACATTAAACGTTACTGGACTATTGAGCATTTTATGAGCAAATATTTTTTTAATTGAAAAAAGACAATTAAATTAAAATGAAGTAAAGATTACAAACATATCCAAATGCACCAGGTGTAACAAAAAGTCCACAAGACTATATGAAAAAGCTCCCAGCCAAGCAAATCAATATCATGATTTTAACATGTTGCCTCTCCTCTTCTGTAGTTCATGTACCATTTCATGTCCACTAGTCCTCCACAAACTTGAAAACTATCTACAGCGTTTGCCACTTGTCATAACTGAAAGAAGAGAATTTCAGCCTCCTTTGTATGCAAGAATAACTGTAGGTCTGTTACGTATTAAACTGAAATTTAATAAAATAATATATATTATATAACATGAAATAATAATAATAATTATTATATTAATTTATTTAAAATAATTAAAATATTAATTACTTTAAAATAAATATATAGTTATATAGATGCTATTATGGAATATATTGAATATAATAACTAAATATTTATAGATAAATTTAAAATAATGACATAATTTAATATATATTAGATTAAAGTAATAAATTAATATAATTATAATATTAATTTTATAAATTAAATATATAATTTTTTAAAATAATATCATAATTTAATATATATTAATTTAAAGTAAATAATAAATATAATTATAATATTAATTATATAAAATAAATAATATAATTTTTAAATAAATATATGAAACATAAATTTAAGCTTATATAATTATAATGTTATTTTTTAAATAAAGTTACATTATATAAAATGTAATATATAATAATTAACTTAAAAAATATTAATTTTGTTAAAACTATTAAAAAAATTCTAAAACTACACATGTAAAGAAATAACAATTTTGAAGATAAAAAAAAAGCAAACATAATCTAATAAAAAGTAAGAAAAAGGGAAGAAGGTAACCTTCAACTGTAAAAAGTTGAACTTTTTTCTTTGCTAAATGTCCATACACTATTCCAAAATTCCCATTTTTCCATACGTAGGTACCTAGTATGCTTTACACCTGCGATTTGCACTTTGAAGTTTTTAAAAAATTCATATGGTGCAATTCTGGGAAGTCATGAGGCAATATTTATCATTAATCCTTATATTCATCCTTAATGACTTATTCAAGCCATGTCTTTAGCAGTCACAACTCTTCAAGATCCTCCCTTCCTATTTATCATCCCCTAAGCTCTTAGCCCCTCTCACAGCATAGGACGTATTGAATTCCATTGCAAATCATAAAAAAAAAAAAAAAACTTCTTTTATGTCTGTAATCCCTTATTGACATAACTTTTCTTTGTCAGAACACTCTATTTCTAAATTCCAATCTTCTCTTACCTCTTACCAGGTTTCCGGTAACATAACTAAAATGTTAGTGGCAGAGGAGGTGATTTATACCCTAGTGTAAAGGGATAAGAAAGAAGTTTCGAATTAATAAGTGTGAGACAGTACATAAATTCATTTAGCATCAACCATCATATATTTATTTTATATAACATTATTGTGCTTCATATTCTTTTTATACAATCTATGTCATTTATGTCAGTCTCATGTACTCCTTACCAACTCGTATATCCTTATACTCCTATTACTCCTTGTTCTTCTCATGAATATGGCTTAAATAGTGAAACTATCAACCATTAAGGAGCTTATCTTCTGTTTTTTGGGTGGCCCTGTGGCTTTCCTTTGTCTTTCTCTTTCTTGTGCTCTGCCATTGTTGAGAGCTAATATTTTCCTCCTCTCCTTTCCCCATGGCATAATGAGCTAAAACTGAGCCCCAATAAATACATACATCAAATAACAAATAGACCGTCAACTGCGAGCAAGAAAAGCTTGTAACAGGGAAGCGAAGGTGAGGGTGATACGGAAGAGACATAGGTGAACAGGGTGAGCATCCGTACCAGTGGGGCTTCATTCTAACCATAAAACCTAACACAAGGTCCGGAACTACATAAGAGAAACATATAACAAACTTAAGCCCTGGCTGAAATCTCTGGCCTCGTCTTTCTCCTGGGTGGTTTCAATTTTGAGCAGCATATAGAGAGGCCCAATCAGGAAATTCATGTAGGTGAAAGCTATACACTGAAGCAATGAATTTAGATTTGATAACAATTACTCCCAGAAGACAAGCTGAGATTTATTGGAGAGCTAAAGCAGGAGGGCAAGACTGCCATGGCAGGCGATGGAATTAATGATGCACCGACATTAGCAAAGCTTACAATGTCAGGATATGTTTTAGAGTGCTTCATTAATTCAAAGATTTTGAGAAATTTCTTGGAAAATCCATGTGCATTTTCTGAAATCATTGTATTCCATGAGATGACATATCTTTGGGGCATTTTGTCAAACAGTTAACGTGCCTTTTCTATGCTTCCACATTTCGCATACATGTCCATTAGGCAGTTGCAACTGCAACATTTGATAAAATTCCTCTTTTCTTTATTCTTTGATGGATGTCCATACCCTGTTCCAATGCTCATATTTCGGCACAGGTAGGCAGGGAGAATGCTGGCAAAAGTTGTGGAGTCTGGCTTTACAACTGCCAATTGCATTTGCTTCAAAGTTTTTAAAGATTTTAAAAAAAATCTGCATATCCTGCAATCATTGCATTCCATGAGATAACCTCTCTTTGAAGCATTCTGTCAAACGGTTTAGGTGCCTTTTCTATGATTTATTAGCATTCTTGTCACTTGTTGCCTCAAGGCTCATTTTTTCTCATGACTATTTAGGTATATATTTGCTAACCAAACAGGAGTAGATACCCATGAGAGCTTACCACAAAATATTTAGTATTTTTTGTAATGTTCCCCAAATATTTAGTATCGATGACAGAATTTCAAATGAAATGGACCAAAAGCAAATCCCTACAGTTGTTGCTTCGATCTATTCATAGTAAACAAAGTCTGATTCACAGATGCGAATTGTTGTGTTTCTTGTTAAATAAATTAGCAGAATAAATGGTTTTTACCATGTAGAAAGAGAATCAATTCAAACAGTTGAATCTGGCTAATTTCATGTTTAGATGACCACTATTAATGGTGTGACTGTCACTTTGTGCAAGTAGGGACAATCTTCCCAGTTTAGGAAATGCTAGTAGAAAAAACCTTGATGGCTTTAAATGTGTGGTGCTTGCCTTAGTTTGTGAACCTTGGAATTTATCCCATCCTAGTGCATAAAATAACTCAAAATATGAATGATAAAATAACCAAGGACACCTCAAGATTAGCCAAAAGAGAGTGACAAAACAATAAGGAAAGTAGATAGCACAAGACAAATAGTTTTACCTTCCTTTGTTGTTGATACTCCTTTGATTGGCCCTTGCTTAAGATGGGATGTGTGCTCCTTGATGGCTCTTGATGTTGCTAAAATGGAGGATTTTACTATGTGTTTGGATGCAAATGCAAGTGGATGTAATTGAAAATTGGATGAGAAAGAAAATGGGCAGCATGTAGTTGCTCAAATCAAAGTCCCCTAATGCCACTTGAGGGAGGGCCGACTGTGAAGGATCTTGTTCTAGAGAATTCAATGGTTGAGATTGATCCAACAAGGTCAAGATGAAGGGCTAAGGTGAGTTGAGGACTCACAAGCCCTCACATTTTGACATGTGGATTACGAAGTGGATAAAGGTAGGATGATGTGGAGGTGAGGTGGAAGAGGGAGTACATGAGGTGGAGGAAGGAACCAGTACCTTGCACAGAGTACATTGGGGGAGATGGAAGAATCTTGGGTGAATACAAAGTGAATTAAAAATTTCACATACGTTGATACTGGTGGATAAGACAATGTTCCCACAAGGTGGGAGTTTGTCACATGTGACTTGATGTGACAAGTCAAATATTCTAGAAGGTGCATGGGAAAAGGGGATTCTAGAAGGAATAAAATATGAATTAAAAATTCACACGGGGAAGAGAGGAGCCTAGGGTGAATAAAAAGGAATTAAAAATTCCTTGGGGGATGGGGAGAGTTGACCAAGGTACTAATTAGGTTTGACTAATTAGTAATTAGAGGATAATTAGGGGTTAATATGGATTAGAAGCCAACTTGCAAAAGTTGGAGGATGTGACACATCTTAATAAAGGATTAGGCATGTGCACATCCTTAATGAAGAGATTAGGAAATGGATTAGGATTAAATAGAAAATGACATGTGAGGAATTAAATAAATGTAATATTTATTTAATTCATTTGATGAAAAGGGGATTAAGGAGGGTAAGGTATTTGAATACCTTAGGGATTTAGCGAAATTACGGATATTAATTAAATAATAGTAATATTACTTAATTAACTTGGATAAGAGGATGTTTAGGCGAGAAGGAGGGATAGAATTTGGATAAATTAAGTGTCAAATTTGGATGTCTATTTGCCTCTTTGAGATGGTGTTCTGAAGTAGCATCATTTCAAGAAATATTAAAATATAGAACCGAAGGAGATGGTTGGGTGGAAAAGATGCGATCATCAAAGGGATGATTAGGAAAGAATGATAGGGGTAGAGGATGAAAGAGTAGGGATTGAGGATGCCCGGCGAGAGACGGCGGGTTGAAGAACGATGTGTGCCGAGAATAGATGATGTGATGCAAGGGGAGATGAGAAAGATGATGCAAGGTGATGGGTAAGAGAGTAAGTGATATGGAGATGGATGAAGCACAAATGGATTTCAAAAGGTGATGTTGCCCCAGTCAAGGTACAAGCCAAAAATGGGTTGATGATGGATGGAGTGTTGTTAATGAAGGAATGAAGGATCTGAAAATAACACGAGGATAGGGAAGGATACATCCCACTGAGTGGTATTGATGAGGGAAGGATACATCCCAAAACACCACGAGGATAGGGAAGGATACATCCCACTGAGTGGTATTGATGAGGGAAGGATACATCCCAAAATACCACGAAAGGATAGGGAAGAATATCTCCCGATGATGATGATGAAAGTGTTGTTGATGAGGGAAGGATATATCCCAAAACAACACCATAGGGATAGGGAATGATACTAATGGATGATGATGATGATGGGTTGAGACTGGGGACAAGACCAAGGATTTGATTAGGTGATTTGGGCTAAATGGAATGGATGGGGGTTGGATAGAGATGTGAGATAAGGATGAAGGATGAATGGATGGGGGGATTGTGATAATAAGAGGATGGGGGATATATGCAAAATGATGGAATGGAGAATGAAATGCAATCCTAATGCAATTTGCCATCTTTAGAGCACTGATTTTTGCTATTTCATAAGACACCAAGTGCTAGGGTATGTGGAACCAAGGCGGATTTGTGTCAAATGCAGAAAACACACACAATAGACAAGAAGGCTATCCCAATACCCCAAAGTCACGAAGACCTTGGTCGGGCCAGGTATTGGAATAACCACAAGCACACGAGGATTCCCCAGCGTAACACAAGACCACAAAGATCTTGGTGGGTACTACGTGGGACAACCAAGAAGACACAAACAAACAAAAGATCAAGATATGCCCCTATGTGGACTAGTCAAAGCACACCATGATATGATAGATCAAGGCGACCGTGACAAGTGATGATAGGGAGCTCAAATGATAAACAAAATCCAAAAGCATCAAAAGATTACAATCAATTTCAAATGTCCTTTGCCATAGGATCAAGGGGATGGATGGGATTGATGAGGTCTGTTAGGAAGGATGCATCCTGTTGAGACCGATGATGGATACTAAGTGAAAAGATCGGTATGATAAAGGATATTCAAAATTGATTAGATTCATTGGTACAAGCGGGTTTTGTTTGTTAAGAACCAGCTAGATAAAGGCATAACTTGATGACAACTAGAAGGGAGACAAGACACAACCTAAGGACCTAGGGGCTCGGGGGCCGATCAAATATTAGCCTTGCCTACGTGGAAGCGCAGAGCCCTCGTAGTTCGATAAAAGGCAGACGACTGACCATGGATAAAAGTAGAAAGAGGATGATGAAGACAAAAGCAAAGATTGATGATAGATGATAAAGGAGTGGACCGATGCGAGGAGATAGAGGAGCAAAGTGGACAATGAAGATCGATGGACACAAAACGTGACCGATAAATGCCCCGGGGGAGGATCAAATGACCAACCTTGCCTACGTGAAAGCGCAGGGGCAATGTAGTTCGATAAAAGGACCATGGACAAAAGCGAGAAGGGACTAGTGGAGACGAGAGGATGGAGGACCAAAAAAAAGTTGATCTGAGAGTGCCCCGGGGGCAGATTGCACGATCAACCTTGCCTACATAAAAGCGCAGGGGCAACGTAGTTCGACAAGAAGATGGAAGTGGAACAAGAGGATGAGATCTAGATGGAGACCGACACGATGAATGATCCTATATGATGACACGGACCGACGGACGAAATACATAAGCTCAAAATGGGATATAAGGAAGCTCAAGATGAGGGATAGGTAAGGTGAGTCGTCCAATGCTCAATCAACAAATACCAAGCGGCCTAGGCTGATGTGGGTGGGGATGAAAGTGCGGATGACAACATAAAGTAACTAGAATGCCAGGTAGATAATGATTAAGCCCTCTATGGGTGACGCCTGTTACCAGGTTTTCATCATCCATACTTATCCAAGGCGCCACCAAGAGGTGGTTTTCACCATAGGACGAATTTATTTCTCTTTACTATTTTTGGATTTTTTTACTTTTTACTTTTTTATTTTTGATTTGTTCAATTTTTTGATAGGGTAGACCAAGCGGACTTTAAGTGTAGAACCTTTTTAGATGGAGAATATTAATAGGTTCGTCAAGGGGATCCCCTTCTAGAGTAGTCAACCTGTAAGCTCCAGATCCATATTTGGTAGTTATGATATACGGCCCTAACCAGTTTGCCTCAAATTTGCCTTTCTTGTCACGATCTTGCTGAGTGCGGTGATTTTCCTTGAGCACAAGTTCACCAACCTGGAATTTCCTGGAGCGGACCTTTTTACTGTAATGACGTTTGAGACGATTCTGGTATAGTTGTAGGTGATCATAGGCCCGTATTCTGCGTTCATCCAGTAACTCTAGCTGTGCAAGCCGAGCGACGCGAGCATCTTCTTCGCTGATGAGGTTCTTCAAAGAAATTCTCAATGAGGGGAGCTCAACTTCGATTGGCAAGACGGCTTCAGCTCCATATACTAAAGAGTATGGGGTGGCGCCTGTTGGGGTACGGATGGATGTGCGGTATGCCAAAAGGGCGGGATGTATGTGAAGGTGCCAATCTCGTCTAGTGTTATTGACCACCTTTTTGAGAATGCGGATGAGGGTTTTGTTGGTCGCTTCTGCCTGACCATTACCCTGGGGGTAATAAGGCGTAGACCAACGATGTTGAATATGGAAGGTATCACATAGATGTTTCATGGCTTGATTTTTAAACGGCTTTCCGTTATCAGAAATGATGGTGGATGGGATACCATATCTATAGAGAATATGGTAGAGGATGAATTTAGAAACCTGAGTACCGGTGATTTGTGAGAGTGGCATTGCTTCCACCCATTTGGTGAAATACTCAGTTGCGGTGATGATGAATGTATGGCCATCGGATGATGGTGGGTGAATCTTGCCAATCAAGTCGAAACCCCATTGAGAGAATGGCCATGGTGCTAGGAGAGGCTGAAGATCTTGAGTTGGAGCGTGAATCAAATCTGCATGTTGTTGGCACGGAAGGCATTTCTTGACAAAGTCGCAAGCATCGTGTTCCAATGTCGGCCAATAGTATCCAGCCCGTAAGATTCTTTTGGCCAGAGCCATACCATTGGAGTGAGCCCCACAAATACCACCATGTACTTTTGTTAGTACCGTTTGGGCCTCGGTCTCATTTAGACATCTCAAGAGGATTCCATCATACTTGCAATGATAAAGCATATCACCAACGATGATGTATCGAGACGAACGATGGATAAAGGATTTACGTTGGTTGCGTGTAAGTTCTGGGGGTATGGTGTTGTCACGGAGGTAAGTATATATGTCTTGGTACCATGGGGAGTCGGGACCTACGATATCGCACACCGTAATAGGTCCAGGGACATCATTATCGAGGAGTTATACCGGTTATTCGACCCGAAACTCACACTCTGTCCGATCCTTGGGCATGTCAATCAGAGAACCGATAGTGGCCATGGCGTCTGCTGCTTTATTCTGCACCCGAGGGATTTGGTCAAACTGTATGGAGGTGAAATATTTCTTGAAATCATCTACCATGCGTTTGTAGGGAAGCAGTTTGTCATCCTTTGTGAGGAACTCATCATTAACTTGTCTGATAACCAACAAGGAATCCCCAAAGACTTTCAAATGTGTAATGTGCCATTGTTTTGCAATTCTAAGGCCGGTGAGGAGGGCTTCATATTCTGCCATATTGTTGGTGCAAAGAAATGCTATCCTGAATGATTTTGGGATGTAGTCACCTTGAGGGGTGACTAATAGAATTCCTGCCCTAGATCCATTGTGAGTGTATGAGCCATCAAAGTATAACGTCCAAGTTGGTGCTTCTGTTACTATGTAGATTCCTTCATCCGGGAATTCAGTGTCTATTGGGTAGGCATCTACTAGTGGTGCTTCAGCCAATTGATCAGCAATAACCTGTCCTTTAATAGCTTTGCGCTCTACATACTCGATGTCAAATTCGCTTAGTAGCATGACCCATTTGGCCATGCAGCCGGTCAAAGTGGTTCTAGATAACAGATATTTCAAAGGATCAATTTTAGCAATTAATTTGACTGGGTGATTGAGCATGTAATGGCGGAGTTTCTGTGTACTGAAGACTAGCGCAAGGCACGCTTTTTCCATAGGAGAGTAATTTAACTCATAGCCGACTAGTGTTCTGCTGATGTAGTAGACTGCCCTTTCTTTGAGTGAATCATCATGCTGTAATAATGCCCCCAGTGCAACTAAAGTAGCAGAGATGTAAAGTAGAAGGGGTTTTCCTAGAATAGGCGGCATCAAGATCGGTGGATGAGCTAAATATTATTTAATTTTATCAAAACCCATCTGACACTGTGGGGTCCATCGGAAGGTGGAATCTTTCTTCAAAAGATGAATTAAGCAGTGACATTTATCTGCGGTAGGCTATGAACATAGGATGAACTACATCTTTCCACGGGAGGCTCGCCATTTGCTTTGGAGTGGCGTGGGCTGACATGTCGAATAGCGCACTTTGGGGATCGGCTTCAATACCTCACGAGACTATGAAACCCAGCAGTTTCCCTGACGTGACCCCAAAGACACACTTTTTTGGATTCAATCGCAACTTGTAGTGCTCTAATCGCTTAAATATCTTTTTTAGAATGGTGGGATGCTCTGCTCGCGTTCTGGATTTCCCTAATAGGTCATCAACATAGTCTTCCATGATGATATGGATGAGGTCATGGAAGATAACCGTCATAGCTCTTTGATACGTTGCCCCCGCATTCTTAAGACCGAAGGGCATAACATTGTAACAGAAGGTGCCCCAAGGAGTTGTGAAGGTGGTTTTGTGTTGGTCTTCAGGTGCAATTCAGATCTGGTTGTAACTGGAGAAGCCATCCATGAGGGACAACATCTCATGTCCTGCTGTTAAGTCAACCAACATGTCAATATTAGGAAGAGGGAAATCATCTTTTGGGCAGGCTTTGTTGAGATCCCTAAAATCTGTGCAGACCCGAATGTCACCATTTGGTTTAGCAACCGGCACTATGTTGGAGATCCATTCAGAGTAGTCAATAGGTCTGATAAAACCCGCGTCCAGTAACTTCTCCAACTCTTTCTTTACTAACAATGCAACTTGCGGATGCATCTTACGAAGTTTTTGCTTGACGGGTTTGGCGTCTGGGCGAATGTCTAAGTGGTGGACCACTAAAGCAGGGTCTAAGCCTGGCATGTCTGAGTATGACCAGGCAAAGTTGATGATTCCTTCTCGGAGTAGCTGCACAAAGATCGGATACTCTTGTTCAGAGAGTGACTTGGCTATATAGGTGATTTTCGGACTTTCAGCAGTTCCCAAATTAACTTCTTGCGTCTCTTCAATCAATACAGATGATCTGGCAGAAAGCTGAGTTCCCATAAGGGGAAGATGAACATCTCCATCTTCCGGCACCTCTTCGAGGTTTTCGCCTTCAGATGTGTCCTTTATTTTGACTTTTCCTAGGTCAAGAAGTGCCTCAGACAGGTTTTCACTAGATGACGTCTTTTTATTTTTCCTACTTTTACTTTTGCGACTGGAGTGTTCATCCTCCCCCAATCCCATAAGGTTGACATACGTGTCTGCAGACATACTAACAGGTGTGGTGTTATGTAGGTCCCAATCAATGAGTTCAGGGTGACGAAGGGATAGGTTAATGGTGCAAACGGATAGGCATTCGAACAGGGATGATAAGTCAGTGTTGTCAACGTCATCATATGCTTGTATGATGGATTCCTCCTCGGGTATGTCTTCCAATGAGCCATCGTCCATGGTGATACTATTGGAAGTATTGGACGATGTTGCAGGGCTTTTCTGTTTTCTGTCATACCCAATGCCTACTCTTTTTGGTGACTGTGGTGTATCAATGGGTTGCAAGCACCCTTGTTCCTCTTTACCCAGGCCTCTACCTTGATAGTTATGTTTTTCCACGAACTTTGCTGGCCAAGGGTATTTTTCCTGAAAATATTTCTTTAGAGGAGTTTCTGGCTCAGGTTCTTCTCGGTAGACCCATTGGCTGATGTCTTCCTCTGGTGCATCGACCTTGACACTCGGAGATCTGAAGGTGGTAGTAGGAATTTTTTTTCCGCTGAAAGTGATGATCTTGTCTTCCTCTTGTATAGCATGTGAAGGTTGACCATACTCATGTGGTGACGGTGGCATAGTGGCTACATTGAGAGCCGTATGCATCTCATACTCACCGCACCCTTTTTCAATGATCTGGACTCTAGTGACTAAAGGATTAGTGGTGGAGGATGGGGTGGGGATTGCGGTGGATGATGAAGTGGTGATCGCGGTGGATGATGGATTGGAGGACAATGACTGGGATGCCCCCATTTCAACCCCAGGACAATAGTGTAAATGGGGAAAAGATGCTTCCAAAGCTTGACAATACTCAAATGGTTGGGGGTCGGCATAGATGGTGACCTCCTGTCCGTTGACTGGGAATTTGAGGCATTGATGGTACGTGGATGGGACGGCTTGCATAGCATGGAGCCATGGGCGGCCAAGGAGGAGATTATATGGTAAGTCCAGATCAAGGACATGACAGGTAGTATATTGGAGCACAGGTCCCACTTGAATAGGAAGACTGATGATTCCTTCTGAATTTATCTCTGCATTGTCGTAAGCTTTGATTGTAATTATCTGGTTGCTTAGGTCCTCTTGAGAATACCCTATCTGTTTTATGAATTTCAAGGTACATAGATTGAGGGCAGAGCCATTATCTACCAAGACCCTTTTTATTTTATGGCGGGCAACTATGACTTCGATATGTAGGGGACGGTTGTGATTAACATCGATACTGGGCATATCATCTTGGCTGAAGTGGAGGTGATGAGACAAAGCCAAGTGTCCCACCAGAGCTTGGAATTGTGTGGGGTCGATGTCATTTGGTACATGGGTCTCTTGCAAGGCTCTATTGAGGATCTCTTGATGTACCGGGGAAGACTTAAGCAAATCCAAAATGGATATGTGAGCGGGGGTCTTCCTTAGGTGATCAAGAATGTTATATTGAGAGTTTACAGGAGTGGGTTGGATGGGTGCAGAGGCTACAGGGACAGTGAGGCGAGCTCGTCGTGTAGTCACAGCACATTGAGGGTCTTTGGCTTTTAGGTGTATCATGGATACTTCGGGGTTCCACACTGCTCAATGTAATGAATACTTCATAATTGAAGGGCACATTCTTGTAAGTCACATTATTGGTGCTGTTGTCTTAGGGATGACTAGTGGAAGTGCTAGGACCTTGAATATGGTTGGGGAAGGCGTTTTGATAGATTTGTAGTTGAGCATTGGACGACGAAGGTTGACTGGGGTCAACCTTGATATCTCCTCGATCAATGAGATCTTGGACATAATTTTTTAAACCCTGACACTTATTCAAGGAGTGTCCCTTGATTTTATGAAAGTCACAATACTCATTGTCTTTAAACCATGCCGGCTTGGGTTTGGACTCATCGAATGGTTTGGTGACAGGATATGTGATGGGGTAATTGATTTGTAACAATTTGTTAAAAACAACACTCAAGGGTTCACCCAATTGGGCGTATTGACGTTTGGTGTTCCCCTGATTTCTTTGGTTTGACTGTTGAGGGGGATGAGGTGTCCCCTGGGGTACTAATATGGCATTAGGTACAGACTGCTGTTGACTTTGGGATGCATTAGCCACTTGGACATGTTTGGTGTCTGTCACTCCATCATTCACTGCATTTTTGTTCTTGTTCCAAAATCGTGATTTATCTCCGAATGACCGTTCTTTATCATGACTGTGTATTTTAATGTGTCCTTTGGCAATAAGGGCACGTTCAAGGATAGGTCCCTTTTCCACTATCTCGGCGAAAGTGGTGACACAGTGTAGCCTAAAATTGTGGGCCATGTCAGGATGAGAATTTTCCACAAAAAGGGTGACCATGTCTTTCTCTTTCAAAGGATTTTTCATTCGACTGGCTAATGCACGCCACCGTTGGAGGTAGCTGGTAAAGGTCTCTCCATCACGTTGTTTCTCTTTCAGGAGATCTAAGGTGTCCGTATCCTTTCGCAAGTTGAAAGAGAAATAGGATACAAACTGCTCTGATAAGTCTGCAAAAGTTTTTATAGACCCTTTTTCGAGAGTCATAAACCAATCTAGGGCATGGCTTGCTAGGCTTCGTGGGAACAAGCGCAAGAGATAGTTATCACTGTACATGACTTCTTGACACTGTGCATAAAACTCCTGCAAGTGAGCCTTAGGGTCTTTGTCTCCCTTGTATTTGTCAAACTTTGGAATCTCGAAATGTTTAGGGAATGGGATCAACGAGATGGAGGGATCAAACGGATATGGGCATATATCTTCAAATTTGAATGATTGTTTTGTAGCCCCTGCTTGAAGGTCCTTAAGTGTGGCTTTGATTTCCAACAAATCCGAGCTAGCTAGTGGTGGGTTGGGGGGATAATGATGATGGAAAGATGAGGGATCTTGTTGAAAGGGTGTCAGATTGTTGAAATGTGGGTGTGGATGACTGGATGATAACACGGCTTGTTGGTGAGATGGAGGATTTTGCTGATATGGGGGTTGTTGTTGTGGGGCATAATATGGATTTGTTGGGTAAAAGTGTGAGGTAGGTTGTTGAGGGGCTTGGACGGGACATTGTGTGTTGGCTTGTTGGTATTGAGGATATTGTTGTGATTGTTGGGAAGTCACATAAAATGGTTGTTGGGGAAGTTGTTGTTGGTTGTGATAGTAGTAGTGTTGTGGAGGTTGTTGTTGTGGTGCCGAGTGTTGTATGGACTGAGGTGGGATATTATGTTGTGGTTGGATCTTTGGATGCAAAAGGGACGCAAGAAAGGGAGATATGGTTGGGGCAGTAGGTTGAGATGGATTGCCTTGTGATTGGTAGGATGGTTGTTGTGAAGCGGTCAAAGTATTGGGTATAGGTTGTTGCGGATGAGACGGCGGCGGTAGCGCATGCACGTTTTGTAGAGAGGGTTGTTGGGTACCGCTCAGAATGTTCAGCTGGGGTGTGCTTTGTGGTGGTATTTGAGGCGGGATAGTAGATTGGGGAACCTGTTGAGGTGGTAGATTTGTAGTCCCGGGAGGTGAAAGTGGTGTAGCAAAGGAGGTACCCCCAATATTGACTGTAGGTGGCTTCACAGGAGGGAGTGCGGTTAATGTTAATGGCGGAGGTTGCGGAATGTTTTGTGGCATGCCATAAGCAAAAGGGTTATTGGGATCAGGCAATTGAGGTCCTCTTATAGCCGAGGTGGAAGTGTGTGGGGGATAATTAACCTGATAGAGAAAGAAATTGCCAAATTCAGGTTGATGCCAACCCTCAATTGGAGGAACATTGGAGAAGTATGAACCTTCGGGTGCATTTTGGGACTCTTGGGGTACGTTAGATGGGGCACCCTTATATTTGGATAAGTCCACATTGGGAGGAGGTTTAACCCCTTTCTCAATCAAGTGGGCCAAGATTTCTTCCCCATGTTTCTCAAGCAAACGGTTAGTCATTTGCACATTGGCGGGGTTACTAAAATGTTCCCCAAGTGTGAGTTCAGGTTGGCTAACCATACTTTCTTCACCATGTGGCGAGTTATTATGATTCTCAGTGTTAGAATGTGATGAAGTACCATTATGAGGATCATGAGGGACGTTGGTGCCCTTGTTGAGGTCTGATGAGACATGAATTGTGTTTTTGGGATCTTGGGGATTGTTGGATTGGGCATTTTGAGCTTGAAGGTTGGCCATTTTCTTTGCTTGTGAACGGGTTTGAACGGGCATGCAAATGTGGGATGAGTGGATTAGAGACTTTGTCAAATGATTTGATTATGATGGGATAAGATTTGGATCAAATTTTTTTGGGATATATTGGATCGGATTGGATTTTGATTGGATTTGATTGGATTGGATTTGGATTTGATTGGATTGGATTGGATTTGGATTGGATTTGGATTTGATTGGATTGGATTTGATTACGAAAGGTGTGAGAGAGAGACCTTAAGCTTGATCACATGAGATTACCCTTAGTAACCCTAGAGCTTTGATTGATTAATAGGATGATTACGACACCGAATCCACCTTAAGCTAGGAATGGATTGATTGGGCCGAGGATGATAACTTACAACACCGAATTCACCTCAAGATGGAAGCAAATTGATTGGGTTTGAAGTTAAAAACTAATAATCAATTTCAAGTGCTATAGTCAATTCGGGTGACCACTTAGTAATACAAGGTTAGGATGGTTTGGCTATAGGTGGTGTTTGGAGATGCAAATGGTAAGAAATGATTGGTGGATTAGGAAGAAATTAGAATGAATGGGGGGGTTAAGGATAATTGTGGAGAATGTATGGGGATTTAGGATGGTTGAACAAAAGTTTGGAATAATGAGATGGAGGTTTAAAAGGGGTAAATAGAGGTTTTTGAAAGTTTAAAGTGAAAAAACGAAGGTTTGGGGTGATGAGGTAATGGTTGGGAATAGTGAAATGAAGGTTTAAAGGCTGAATGAATCCAAATGGGGGGATTTCAAGTGTTCAGGAGGGCGTAATTGCACTTCTGCAGCAAAATAGGGGCGTAGCCGCCCTTCTGCAGCAAAACAGGGGCGTAGCCGCCCTTCTGCAGCAAAACAGGGGCGTAGCCACCCTTCTGCAGCAAAATAGGGGCGTAGCCGCCTTTCTGCGGAAAATGGGGCGTAGCCGCCCTTTTGCGCAAAAATGGGGCGTGGCCGCCCTTCTGCGGAAAATGGGGCGTAGCCGCCCTTCTACGCAAAAATGGGGCATAGCCGCCCTTCTGCGAAAAATGGGGCGTGGCCGCCCTTCTGTGGAAAATGGGGCGTAGCCACCCTTCTGCGAAAAATGGGGCATGGCCGCCCTTCTGTAGTGGAACAAAGGCTTGGTTTGATGCAAATGGCTATGGCAAAGATTTTAAAATGATAATGATAAGGCCAAATTGTCAAGAGTTCACTGGTTTCTCACAAGAAAACACTCTCAAGCAAATACAACCCTATGATTAGTGTTAAGGGTATGGCAAAAGTGGTCTTAATCTAGGATGCACAAGGTATCTAGGGAGTCCTCGATATACTCTCGGTACGTGAGGCACAACCGTGAACACTAGCCCATCACAAGCGTGAGTTGGGAACCCCAGTGAGATACTGAAGGGCTCGGACCAACTCTTCACGTCTATCTAGGTATCACCCTAGCTTCGACGCTCCGCCAATTATGACGTGACTAGATTGGGGTACAACTTTCTTTCTCCCCCCTTTGTATACCCTGCCGGTACGCGTGGTTCGAATCGTCCCTTGGGGTGATGAAATCCCCAAGCAGGTCCCACTATGAAGAAAGCACTAACCGCTTCCAACTACTCCCCAGGCTCACACGAAGTGCAAGGGGAAAGCGGAAACAAGCTAATACTCCCTTAGGATAACACAAAAAGACAAAAATAGCAAGCAACGAATATTATTCCCCCTAATTAAGCTATGTTCTTAGATTAATGCAAACAGCAAGGATAATTTTAAAGAAGATTGAGCAAATGGATAGCCCTGCAAGCAAATATTAGATATTTTATCCCGCTTTCTCCATCAACTTCACAAGAATATGCTACAAAAGGTTAGCACAAAACACATGTATCCTTGCAAGAACAACGTTAATGAGAAAAATAACAATTAAATCTGAAATCAAAAATACCAATTTTACCTTCCAGGGGGCGCAGTCGCCCTTCTGCAGCAAAACAGGGGCGTAGCCGCACTTCTGCAGCAAAACAGGGGCGTAGCCACCCTTCTGCAGAAAAATGGGGCGTAGCTGCCCTTCTATGAAAAATGGGGTGTAGCCGCCCTTCTGCGCAAAAATGGGGCATAGCCGCCCTTTTGTGAAAAATGGGGCGTAGCCGCCCTTTTGTGAAAAATGGGGCGTAGCCGCCCTTCTGCGCAAAAATGGGCCGTAGCCGCCCTTCTGTGAAAAATGGGGCGTAGCTGCCCTTCTACGACGCGTTCCTAAAAAAACTTAAACAACAGCAAACGTAAAATACGGGAACCCGTTTGTGGGTCCCACCGGGCGTGCCAGAAATGTATACCCTGATATTTGCACTTCTCTAAATGAGCAAAACAACTAAGAGATATGAAAAACAAAATATCAAGGACACCTCAAGATTAGCCAAAAGAGAGTGACAAAACACTAAAGAAAGTAGATAGCACAAGACAAATAGTTTTACCTTCCTTTGTTGTTGATACTCCTTTGATTGGCCCTTGCTTAAGATAGGATGTGTGCTCCTTGATGGCTCTATTGAAGATCTTTACTATGTGCTTGGATGCAAATGCAAGTGGATGTGATTGAAAATTGGATGAGTGCACAAAATGGCAGCATGTAGTTGCAAATTGACTAAGTGTTGAGAAGGCAAATTGGCAGCATAAGGTTGCTCCAAATGAAAGTGTTCTAAAAATGCCCTTGAGGAGGGGGTATTTATAGAGGATCTTGAATTCTCTAGAGAATTCAAGGTCAAGATTGATCCAACAAGGTCAAGATGAAGGGCTATGGTGGGTTGAGAACCCACAAGCCCTCACATCTTGACATGTGGAGGGTGAAGTGGCCAAGGGAGGATGAGATGGAAATGAGTTGTCAAAAAGGTACATGAGGTGGAAAAGGACATGCACCTTGGGGGATGAGAGGATTTCCACAAAAAGGGATTTCTTGTCCCCAAGTGGGAGTGAAAGGGACATTTGAGGAATTTTAGAATTCCTCAAAAATCTACATGGGAAAAGGAAAGGTGGTTGGGGGATAAATGTGAATTAAAAATTCACATTCCTAGGATGATCTAGAGGGTAAAAGGTGGGCTCCAAAAAGGTGGGACTTAGTCACATGTGGAGATTGTGACAAGTCCAAGGTTGGTCACATGTGGAGATTGTGACAAGTCCAAGGTTCTAGAAGCCTTGGAAGGATGGAATGTGAATTAAGAATTCACATATAAAAGAGGGGAATCTAGGAAAGAATAAAAAGGAATTAAAAATTCCTTGGAGAATGATTAGGCTTAATTAATCAGTAATTAGAGGATAATTAGGGGCTAATTAGGATTAAAAGCCAACTTGCAAAAGTTGGAGGATGTGACACATCCTAATCAAGGATTAGGCATGTGCACATCCTTAATGAAGAGATTAGGAAATGGATTAGGATTAGATGAAAATGACATGTGAGGAATTAAATAAATGTAATATTTATTTAATTCATTTGATGAAAAGGGGTTAAGGAGGGTAAAGTATTTAATTATTAATTAAATACCTTAGGGATTTGGCGAATTAAGGATATTAATTAAATAATAGTAATATTACTTAATTAATTTGGATAAATTAATTGTCCAAATTTGGATGTCTACACAAAGAATGTTTTACCAAGTCTGAAATGTGTTAATATAGATTTTTGTGAAAGTTGTGTGTATGTCAAACAAAAGAGAGTTAGTTTTCTCAAGGATGGGAAGCAAAAGAAAGATGAGAAATTGGAGCTTGTGCATACGGATGTATAGGGACCAACTCAAGTATCTTCTCTCGATGGCTCTTAGTACTATGTCACTTTTATTGATGATGCATAGAGTTTGAAGACTATTGCTCCTCTAATGGTATTTGTAAGCAAAAAATGATTCCAAGGACTCCATAGGAAAATGGAGTGGTTGAATGCATGAACAAAACAATAATGGAGTGTGCATGGACTATGAGATTGCATGTTGGGTTGCCTTTAAACATGTGGGAAGAGGTTGTAAACACTACTATTTATTTAATCAATAAAGGTCCCTCTAATCCTTTGGGTTGCAGTATTCCAGATGAAGCATGGACAGGTAAGAAGGTGAGATATTCTTTTCTCAAGACCTTCAGTTGTAAAGCATTCACACATGTAGATCTTGAAAATAGAATCAAGCTTGATGCAAAATAAAAGAAATGTATATTTGTTGGATATGGAATTGATGAATTTGGTTATAGGCTTTGGGATTTTAAAAATAAAAAAGTTGTGAGAAGTAAGGATGTCATATTCAATGAGAAAGTGTAGTACAAAGATCGGTTGTAGCAGCATGAGAAGAAAGAAAATGATTATGTAGTGCTAGATGATACACCAAATAGCGATGTTTCAGTGGTTCCTCATGCTTTGCAACAATAGCAACAACAAATACCACAAACTCCAATGAATGTTAGATGATCTTCAAGGATAAGTAGACCTCCAAAAATATTTTATCCCTCTTTGTATTCTATTTTGTTAACAGATGTTGGTGAACCTAAAGGGTATGATGAAGCTATGCAAGTGGATACAAAGGTTCAATGGGAGCATGCAATGGAAAAAAAAATGGACTCCTTGCTAAAAAATTAGACTTGGGAATTATGCAAGTTTCCTACAGGTAAAAAGGCTTTACCAAAAAAATGGGTTTACAGGCTGAAAGAGGAAGATGGAGGCAAGAACATATTTAAAGCCAGATTAGTTGTAAAAGGATTTGCACAGAAACAGGTGATTGATTTTGCTAAGATTTTTTCTCCAGTTGTTAAAATGGCTTCTATTCGTACTGTTTTAAGTATTGTGGCTGCTGAAGATTTGCATTTAGAACAACTTAATGCTAAAAAAAACCTTTCTCCATTATGATTTGGAAGAGGAAATATATAATATGGAACAACCATAAGGATTTGAGGTCAAATGTGAGGAGAAACTTGTGTGCAGATTGAAGAAAAGTCTATATGGATTGAAGCAAGCACCTTGACAATGGTATATTAAATTTGATAGTTTTATGGTTGAGCAAGGCTATAGTTGGTGTAATTTAGACCGTTGTGTTTATTTTAAGAGGTTAGATGATGACAACTACATTATTTTGTGTTTATATGTTGATGACATGCTTGTTGCGGGGTCTAACATGGATCACATAAGTGAGTTAAAAAAAAGGTTAGCAAAAAAATTTGCTATGAAGGATTTGGGGGCAGCAAAACAAATCCTTGGTATGAGAATTTGTAGAGATAGGAAGAAAAAAATTTGACTCTATCTCAGGTTGGTTATGTTAAAAAGGTGTTGTAGAGATTCCACATGAAGAATGCAAAAGTTGTCAGCACACCTTTGCCTAGTCATTTGAAATTGACTAAGGAAATATGTCCAAAGAAACAAGAGGAAGAAGATAAAATGTCCAAGGTACCATATGATTCAACTGTAGGAAGTTTAATGTATGCCATGGTATGCACAAGACTAGATATTGCACATGTTGTTGGAGTCGTAAGTAGGTATATGAGTAATATCAGATTGGAGCATTGGAATGTAGTAAAATGGATACTCGGGTATTTGAGAGGTACATCCAATAAATGTTTACATTTTGGGGGCTCTAATATTGATTTAAAACGCTATGTTGATTCATATTTGGCAGGGGATATTGATACTAGGAGGAGTACTACATGTTATGTCTTTATTGTAGGTGGGACAATAGTAAGTTGGATCTCACAGTTGCAAAAGGTGGTTGTTTTATCCACCATGGAGGCAAAGTATGTAGTTGCAACAGAGGAAAGAAAGGAGATGATATGGCTGCAATCTTTCATGGAAGAGTTGGGAAAACAATAGGCCAACAGTTATTTGTTTATAGATAGCCAGAGTGCCATACATCTTGCAAATAATTTTTCCTTGCATTCAAAGACCAAACACATACAGTTGAGGTATCACTTCATTCGGTTAGTGTTGGATGATGGACAATTAAGGCTAGAAAAGATACATATAGATGATAATCCAATGGATATGTTTACAAAGGCAGTGCCAAGGGAGAAGTTGAGCTCCTCTTCAACTTTAGTTGGTCTTCAAGATTGAAAAAAAAAAAATTAGAACAACAAGGTCTAGGGTGCTTATTTCCAGTGGGAACTACAGGGTTAGCGGTGTTATGATCAATCTCCAAGTGGCAGATGATATGGGGTGGATTCTGATCAGTCTCCAAGTGGGAGATTGTTGGTATATGGAGCCTAATCAGACTCAGAGGTTAAATTTTTCCCTTTTATCAACGCGGTTTTCTCCCAAATTATTTAATGGGGTCAAGGGGCAATGCCCCTTGCAAGGTTTTGGGGGTAGCACCCCCAAGATAGGGTCAAGGGCCAATGCCCCGTGTGGGGTCGAGGGGTAGCACCCTTGGTGTGCTCCCTATCGTGATTCAAGGTGAGGTCGAGGGGCAGTACCCCTAAAACCTCTCACGATTTTTTATTATTTTATAAAGGCGCCAAGTGTTATTTTTCTATTGGCTGACATAAGTCTTGATAAAAGGCTAAGGATTAGGGTTTTCGTTGGTATTTTATTGTAGCATTTGTAGCAATATTGAGTTACAAGGATTACTAGTTGTAATTGGTTTGATTTATTGGATAATAATATTGGACTCTCTATTGGTGGATGTAGCCCGAGTTTGGGTGAACCACATTAAATATTGTTTGTTATTGTTTTTGTGTTTTTCATTCCTCTATTTAATCTTTATTTATATTTAATTGATATTTTCTGCATATAATTCCTAACAGAATAAACATAGTCCAAAACCCCAGAAGACTTGTGAGAACTAGAGTAAAAAGAAACACGATGTTGTTTTTCATAAACACAATGTTCACAAAAGTCAATCTCGAGATTACAATTATCAAGGCCTTCAACAAGGCTTTTTTTTTTAGGGTTCTAAGACCCTTCTCACCAATGTGAACAAGTCATTAGTGCCATAACATTTTCTTCTTTTTAGGAAACTTCATTTCCATGGAATGAGCACCCAAAGATACCCAAAATGCATGATCATCATATGTAGCTGCAACATACTTCTTCACTAGATGATCTAATGGTGAGGATGAAGAATCCAAAGGTTTCTTCTTTAATACATTAGAAGAAATATTACCATGTAGTGTGCATGTATCTAGCTTGTACATAGTGCCAACTCAAACACCCTTAGCCAACACCATAGCTCCTTTTGTCATCTTGCATCCTCCACTAGAAAAAAACAACTTGCACTCTAGAATCATTCAGTTTACTTAAAGAAGTAGGTTTCATGTCAAGCCCAGGATATGAAACACACCATAAATACCCTTCACTCTTCCATCAAGAAATCTAATTTTGACTTGCCCACAACCAACGATCTTCAGGTGAGACTCATAACCCATGCACACTTTCCCACCATCATACTCTTCATACTTTGAGAGCCAACCTCTATGAGAGGTCATGTGAAAGGATACACCTAAATCTATCAACCACGCATCTTCTGATGTATGGATTGCTAAGGCTGCAACAAATTCTTTTGCTTCATCTTGGGATGATTTGTCGGATTCAAAATCAGAGAAAGACTTTTTTTTCTTCTCCTCCTCCTTGCAATCTCTTTGAAAGTGACCATTTTTTCCACAGTACCAACATTTTTCCTTGGACTTCTTAACAAGAGACTTAGATCTCCTTAGAGACTTTGACTTTGATTTATTGTCCCTTTTTCCTTTATCCTTCGGTCTACCATGAATAGCAAGGGCATCCTTGGCCATCTCATAATACTTTCTTTGTATCTATTTAGATAACAATGAAGAAACCACCTCATCCATCTTGAAAGTGGTTTTTGTGATTCCAATAGCCATCACTAAGTGATCCCATGAGTCTGGCAACAAAAACAACATGAGCATGCAACTTTCTTGTTCGTCAATCTTGTCTCCAATGGAATCCAGTTGAACAGTCAACACATTAAAAGAATTCAAATGGTCTGCCATAGATCCTTCATCTTCTATCTTTAGAGAATACATCTTCTTTCTCAGGAATAGCTTGTTTACTAGGGATTTAGACTGATAAACATCTCCAAGTTTCTTCCACAAAGAAGTAGTAGTCTTCTCTTCATGAACATTTAGGAGAACAAAATCAACCAAACAAATTTTTATCAAACCCTTGGCTTTCTGATCCATGAGATTCCAATCTTCTTGTTTCATGCCTAATGGTTTGGTTCTAGAAATAGCAACCCATATCTCATGATATACAAGCATATCTTCCATCTTGAGCTTCCAAAGCTTGAAATTACCACCATTAAAATTCTCCATCTCAATCCTTGCATATATGATTGTCATCATTTTCCTACAAAAAGGTCACAAAATACACTTCTGCAAACTGAAACAAAGATTAGCTCAAAAAACCCTTCTAACCCAAGAAAGGAATCAAGGTTGGCCAAGCTCTGATACCAACTGAAAGGAAGCTAGGTGAGTGGAAACAACTTCCTACACTAATCTAAGTAGGGGAGAGTTACAAAAAATTTCTTCAAAAACCTTATACAATATAGAAAAGAGAAACACATAGGAATGAGACAAGACAACAAGTACACATAAATAAACAACACTAGATATATGTGGGGAAAACCCTTTCAAGTAAAAAAAAACCCACCCTCAAAAAGCATAATACTTCTATATTATTTCAAATAGTGAATACAATGTATCTCCAAATACAAAGCTTCTTCAAAAAGTGCTTTGAAACAAACATCTATTTTGGAGTAAATCTGGCAACACTTTATTACCTACAATCAAAATTATGAATTCTACAATGCAAGGCATACATTTTATATATAATACAAGCCAAGACAAGCATCTAGAAGGGGATGGGCATCCAAATACACATGACACAATATCCCATTCCTTAGACATGCATTTGGACACTTGTATGGTATTCCCTTACACCTCTTACAACCATCATAACATGTAATATCCTCTCTCAAAGCTTGGATGCCCAAAATGTGCTCATAATAGCTTATGATAGATACCTTACAATTGTCATAAAATTTATCATAAATCTTTCATAAAATATTCCACAAGATTCATCATAGAATTTGTAAGAGAATTCATCATAATTGACCAAAATATCCAATTCTCTTACAACCTGTCATAACCCAACTTGGGTACCAACTTTCTCCATGCATGAAGATTCCTTATGATATGTCATAGAATCTTTCATATTTCATAGTTTCCAAAGTGGGATGCCTATCTTCACTTTGGATTATTATGTGTCATCTAGTCACCTCCAACAGGGATGCCACCTAGTTGGTGGGTCCCAATTTATGACATGACACCATAGGAAATAAAATAATACAAATAAATAGAATAATACATTAAATTAATCAATATTAGGACTCTAAGGTTGAGACACCTTAATTCCAACAAGGTAAACCCCCATTAACCCAAAAACAAACATTTTTCTTCTCTCTTTGTGCGCAAATTTACAGGTGAAGAAGGATTAAAGATTGATGAAAGGAGAAATTTCGCAAAGTTGTGGGTACTGCCACAATAGTGGTTTACACTTTCTGGGAGATCCTTATTTTTGCTGAAATCACATATTTTTAGAAAATATAATGATTTAAGCCTTGAAAAGTTCCATTTAAAGGATTCCAATTGAAGAGGGTTTGATCAAACCACCTTAGACCAAGCCCCCTTGGATTGAACCCCACTAGTTTTCAACCATACATATAACAGAGTCTCCTTTACACCTATCAAAATGCTGATAAAAAAACCACTTTTGATTTACCTTTTGGGGATCAAATGAATTTATTTGAAATTTATTTTTTGTAAGTATGTAGTCCTTATTATAAGCTTCCAAAAAAGTATAATTTTAATTAAATTAAATTTGATTATTAAATTTATTTTTTATTTCTTGTGAATGTAGGTTTTTCACCGAAAATCAAGCTCTATGTTTTGCACGTGGAAAAATATAGATTATCAAAAAAAAGATTGAAATATATGAGTGCACTAGATATTGAAGTCCTTGATCCAATAAAAAAAAGAAAATTTTGATACATACAAAAAAAAGTTATGTGTTATGCGGTTCGCCTATGTCTGAATTGTAATTGGTTTGACTTCAAAACTTGATTAAGGAAAAAATATTAAATGAAACACTATGAAACCAATTGGAAGCACTAGATATCGTAGTTACAAATCTAAATTAAAAAAAAATAGAATTTTATCCTTCATGGAAAAAAAGTTTTGTGTTATACGGTGAGCGTCACTCCTTAAAAATGGTGTTTATTGAACAAAACTAGTTTTGAAGGAGATGGAAAAAGAAGTGTAATTTGATTCCAAAATTTTTGAAAAAAATATATTTAGAATCTACAGATAAAATGCCACAAATCACTAGTTTGCATCATCTTCAAATTCCTCACAGTTTAGCCGCTATAGGTGTCTAAAAGTGAAGATTTAGTTAGAAAAAATTAGTTTAGTGTCCAGTTTGGCCAAAAATTGCAAACCAGTATTGTGGGATGGCCCTTGTCAAAGTTATCATCATTGTTGTCAAGACACAAAAAATCAGATTATTTCTGACTTTCCGACAGTGAAACCTAGGGCAAACAAAATCTCAAATCTTTCACCAAAGGACCTTTGAAGTTGAGAAAAATCCATATACAAAGACCCATTCACCCTTGGGTGAATAAGTCCTTGTAGGCACCTCAAAATCCACTTTTTTGGGTAGATTTTCCAATCTCTACACTTCCTAGATCTGCCTATAAATTGTTGTTTTTGTTTTTGTTATCATATTTTTTTGCATTTCAAGTGTTAGGTCATGCAATTTAGTTTGTTAATGCATTTTAAATTATCTCCCAAAAGTTCCAATTATTCATTTCTTTCATAAGAAAGTAGAGATCCAAGATCCCAAAATAGGGTCAACTCACCTCAAGGTTGAAAGTCAATCCTATCCCTTTGTGATCTTCTCTCTTTCTAATGAAATTTTAGAGAAAGGTACCTATATCCTATTGTTCTAAACAAAAGGGACATAGGACCCCTATTTCTTCATTTCATTTTAGTGAACGTGACATGTTGACATTATATACCTTCTAAAATTTTCCATAGTTCACCCTAGATATAGGTTTTGCATTACATTAGTTTGCATTTCTTAGTTAGGCTTTCATCTTGGCATTCTAAAAAGTCATAAAATTTAAAAAAAAACACTACGTTCCATATTGCATCAGAGGTTGCATTAGGGTTTATTTTAGTCATATTTAGATTAGATTTACATTCATATTGAATTCATTAAGTGGTTAACATCTGAAATTATTCATTGCATGTTCATTTCATCCTTCATTTTTAGCTCAAAATCAAGTAAAAAATTACATAGTTTTGTTTCAAATCTGCATTAAATCATTATTTTTAGAAATTTGCATCTTATAATCAGTCAAATATTACATTTTACATCTAAAAATTACATTAAAGAATTTGTCATTTTGTTCATACATTGTCATTAAAATTACATTTCTATTTCATCTAAAATTTTGGAAAAAATGCCACTATTTAACTTGTTTGTAGCTAGGAAAAGAAACATCAAACATTAACATAAAACTTCAAATTCACTTTGTAAAATCCTATACAAGGACCTATTTTCCTTGGGAAAACCTATCCTGGTACAGGTGTCTCAAATAGCTTCTACACACTATTTTGCTTCTATATCATCAATTTGTTCCAGCTTGCGAAAGTTTGTTTAGAAATTCTAGAAAAAAAATATTCTATGTGGATGAAGGGTGTCATTTTGGTTAATTTTTTGCAAATTTAGAAAAATAATTATTACATTTCAATATTAAAAAACATTAGATCTGTAGGACACTTGGTTACATTTTCTGAAGCATTGCATAAGTTGGATAGATTACTTTTCATTTTTCGGCACAAACTCAAAATTCTAAATGTTAGCATGTTTCCTTTTCAAATATGTCAAGAAAAAGAAAAGAGGTCTATTACACCCCATTTCTCAACTACCAGGTTACTTTTACCTTCATGAGTAAAAATGATGATAAATATAAATTGTGACTTTAATATGTTTAATAGGTGAATGAAATACCTAAATATGCATTAAGATGTTACTGATTTTTAAGGTACAATTATGTTTTGTATACACTGCTAGAAAATATGATGAATGAATATGTATTGGAATATGATTACTTTAATTCTTTGATGATGTAAAGGATCTATGATGCAAATGAATTTCATGTGAATGACTAACTACCTTCATGATGCACTAAGTTGGATGCAGGAAATGAATCGAGCCTCCAAAAGAGAGGGGGAGTATCACTCAGGAGAAGAACTTGGTTTGGTAACCCTAATATGCATATTTGAGCTATTAGACACTCACATCCTAGTTGGTTAAGATGATTCAAGCTAGTTTGGGGATTGGTAAGTAAAACTGCGGTCATAGTTGAGGAATGATTTATTATGGTTTTGGTTTTGGTCTTTGGTTTCTAGATTGTTCCTTGGGTTGGATTACATGACTTAAATCTTTGTATTGAGTTTGATTTTGTCTTCATGTATTTATGTTTATATATTAATTGATCATTAAATACATAGAATATATATGTATGGAAAATGATAACTCACGCATATAAGTGCATACATGCATGCATATACGTAAGTATATTTATACTTACACATACCCATGCATGGGTATATCATGTGCATGAGGACACTGATTGGATATAAAGGATATATATACATATATGGGTGATCCCACAATAGTGGGTTACACTTTTTGGCTAAACTTGATATTGAACTAAACTTTTTTAACTAAATCTTCACTTTCAAACACCTATAGCTGCTAAACCATGAGGAATTTGAAGATGATGCAAACTAGTGATTTGTGACATTTTATTTGAAGATTCTAAATATATTTTTAAAAAGTTGGAATCAAATTGCATTTCTTTTTCCATCTCCTTCAATAACTATTTTTTAACAGTAAACAACATTTTTCAAGAGTGATGTTTATTGTATAACGCATAACTTTTTTCTATGAAGGATAAATTCTTTTTTTTTTTAATATAGATTTATAACTATGATATATAGCTCCTTCATTTGGTTTTATAGTGTTTTATTAAATATTTTTTTCTTAATTCAATTTTGAAGTCAAACCAATTACAATTTAGACATAGGTTTACAATATAACACATAACTTATATCTATATATATATATATATCAAAACTCTTTTTTTGGATCAAGGGCATATATATTTTTCATTTTTTTTTTTGGTAATCTACTATTCTTCCACATGTGTAGAATAGAGAGTTTGATTTTTAGTGAAAAACCTACATTTACAAGAAATATATATATAATATCAAATTAAATATTTTAAAAATTATACTTTTTGGGAAGCTTATAATAAGGAATACATACAAAACATAAATTCTAAATGAATTCATTTGATCCCCCAAAAGGTAAATCAAAAGTGGTTTTTTATCAGCATTTTGATAGGTGTAGAGGAGACTTCATTATAAGTATGGTTTAAAACTATTGGGTTTCTATCCAAGGGGGTTTAATCAAAACCTCTTTAATAAAAATCCTTTAAATTGAACCTTTCAAGGCTTAAATCATTATATTTTCTAAAAATATGTGTTTCCAGCAAAAAATAGGATGTCCCAAAAAGTGTAACCCATTATTGTGGCAACACCCATATAAATTTTGTATATACATATCAATCGATCAATATATAAATACATGTGATTATTATGGATATTAAAATGATAATATATATATATATGTAGGTATATATGTATGTATTGATAGGGTGTACATACATATGCATATAAATACGAGTATATATATATATATATATATATATATATATATATATATATATGAATATGCGACCAAGCAAATAGAAATAGGCTTGTAAAAAGCCAACAACAAATCAATCATATGTTGCACATATGAGAACTTTATTATTGCATGAAATAAAGCGCTATGGGAATAAAACAAAGTGCTATGGATATAATATAGTGTGTAGTGAATATAATACATGAAATATAGAAAAATAAGTTCCTTCTATTATAATGGGGGTTCACCAATAATTTAATAAAAATAGAATGGGAAAAATGGAGTGTAATGAACCTATCTTTCATCTATTTCATTAAAAAATGAGATCCCCCAATAATAGAATTTCCTTTCAGCCTTTAAGTGAGTCAATTCTATGAAAGATCTTGCAATTTCCTTTATGACAAAAAAAGTGTAAAATTAGCCTAAACAACACTCTTGGGAGATAAAAATAAAATAGTAAATGAACTCAAATCTGCAATGTAAGACCTAAATCATGTAGATGAAGCATAATACTAACATAAATAACAAACTCCCAACATATTTGAAGAAGGTAAGATACTAAAATCCTATCACCAAAAGTGTCACAGGGCGTCCTGAAATGGAAAATGGGTGTTTGTACAAAGCTTTTCCTCAATTTTTGGGAGCCTCTAAAGATGGATCTGAGATGCCTTTTCCCATAGGTTTCACTGCAAAAATTTTGGAAATAAATATGAGATTTGAATTTCCATGATCTTGACAAATTTTTGTAACAACTTTGTAACTTTGATAAATTTTTCAATTTTGCACTTTTGATATATTCAATTCCAATCCATTCTTCAACCTAAGATCTACACATACACAAGAGAGAGAAAAATTGTTTGTTTTTTTTTAATAGGGGTTTTCCTTCGTCAAACCTCATTTTGGTAATCAAACCTTGAAATGAAATGAAACATAAATGGAAGGAATGATGAATGAACAATTATATGTTGCAACTCACCAAACCCTTGAATGGATATCCTTGAAGGACTAAAATTATCTAATACATCTCTCCAAGGTCTTGATCTTGCATGAATATCTTGATTGGATGCTTGATTTGATAGCTTGAATTTTGACTTGAATGCTTCAAACCTACATTACAATGTTAGCTCCAAAAACATGCATGAATGAAGATAACTTTGACATGATTCTTGAGACCTTGAATGCTGCAACAAATGACTAAAAAATCTTCTCTTGAACACCTTTGACAATAATATTTTCTTTAGGAATGCTTGCATGAAAACTCTTGGATTTGAATTGATAAAAAGACCTTGTATTTATAGGTAATTTTCTAATTTCCTGAAAATTAAACATCAAAGGCCGACAATTGCAAATTGAATTTGAATCATAAAAATTCCACCAAAAACATATTAAAAATTAGGGTCCTAAACTTAAGGGGGACCTATTTTCCCTTGGACGAATGGGTCCTAGGCCCCAAACCTAGGACAAACCAATTTCAAGGCAATTTAATTAATGTTTGCAATTGTTTATTACAAGTTTCCCTTTCAAACAATGAGATTAACTAGGATTTTAAATACATAATTGGGCCAATTAGAAGCTTAATTAAGTCTAATTAATTAGGGGACCTAAAATAGTGTGAAATGTAAAGGAGTACATTTTTCAACACTACATTTATCCCCAACTTTTTCTTAATATCACCTTGCCTAGTCTCCATTCATTTATCAACATCTCTTCCACTTGTGAGAATGTTTTAGGGCATGAGGGTACAATCATGGATAATCATGAAACCCATAGTTCTTCTTCTCTCGTTACCTCTCCTACTTGTGAAGAAGGTATCTTGGTGAAAGAAGATACAATCATTGAGAATCATGAGAATCTTGTTTGACCCTCTCTTAGTTCTTCTCCCATTTGGGAAGATATTATGCCAAATTAAGATGATATCATGGATACTTTTCTTTCAAAATACAATATAGATGAAGAGGGTAAGTTATCTTTTGATCCTCCCTCATTTGAAAATCATCAACAAGAAGTCACATCCACTGATTTTATGAATGCAAAACTGTCCATTAGATCTCCTTTGATTATAGGACCTCCAAAAACTCCTTTTTGACCTCCCAAGAGTCCTATACTCATTGTGCCTCCTAAAAATCCTTTTGGACCTCCCAAGAGTCCTCTAATGATTGGACCACCTAAGATTCCTTTTGAACCTCCTAAGATTCATTTTTTTTATTGGACCTCCTAAACATCTTCTCATTATAGGACCTCCTAAACCCCTCTAGAAGTATCTTGAACTTTTCAAGGAAACTCACTAGTAACAATGTCTCACAACAACCAAGTTATAATACCATTACTCATACATATAACAATACAAGGAATAATAGGCAACCACAAACCATACCTACTTCATCACCACTCCCTCAACCCTTTTTTCCAAGTGCTCCTTGTTTTCCTTTTCTTAGTGGAAAGGAGTATGATCTTGTGGAACAACTTCGTAACACTCCTGCTAATATCTCCCTTTGGGATTTGATTCAAGCATCACCCCTTTCCCATGGCATGCTTAAAAATTCTTTATAACGAGTGTTTATCCCTCCTAGTGCACAACCAAATGATGTGGTGACCCTAATTCAAGGTATGAACTCAGTCAACTCATACATTACCTTTCATCAAGATGAGTTACCTCCATTAGAAGTGCAAAAACAAAATGATGCTTTAATAATAATGGTTGTCATTAATAAGTGTGACATCAGGTGTACTCTCATTGATAATGGTTCAATGCTCAATGTTTATAGTGTAAACCTTTTAGATAAGATCAAAGTAGACAAGAGTAAAATTCAACCAAATTATTTATCTATCTATGGATTATACAATATGGGAAAAAAACCACTTAGTGTGATAATAGTACATGTTAAATTTGGTAGGGTTACATTGCAAACTACTATTTCATGTCATGCCTTAAGAGCTCTCATATAATCTTCTCTTGGTTAGACCTTGGATTCATACAATGAATGTGGTGCCTTCAATTACATCATCTAGTGAAGTACACTTACAAAAACAAGGTTTATACAATTAAAGTTGGCCTACAATCAAAATATTGTTTGAAAACTAAAATAGGATTGAAAAATCCTTTTACAACATTGACACCAACTACAAAAGTCGAACTGATACAAGAATAAGAAGAGAAGTGTTTGTCATCATTCACGAAGCTATTGGATGATGATTGGGGTTAATTGGATTTTACACCTACATTCATGGGAGAATACAAGATTACACACAAATTAGGAAAGAGAAAGAATTTGACATAATATAAACACAAGTTGAGTCATCTAAACCATATGACCACAACTTTTAGAAAAGAAGAGGAAAACACAAATTATACATCCACATATGATGAGTGTGATCATGAGAAACCACCAAATCCAAAAGAAATGGAAAAAATTTATGGACGAGGTTACAAAATTTTAAAACAACTTGGCTATATTGGAAAAGGATGTGGTGTTAAAGAACAAGGCATTTGTGTCCCTATAAATCCTACCCACAAAAACAATCACAAGGTCTTAGTTAATATCCTTCGAAAGAAACAAAAACATCAAAGAAACCTTTGCTCAATATCAATGTCATCACACAAAACACTCCTAGGATAAATATTGCTTCATCTTCAAACGCGTCTTAGTGATGATTGGGGTTCATTAGATTTTACACCCTCATTTAAGGGAGAGTACAAAATCTCACAATCTAAACCTAGAGAGTCTTGTGTATATTTATGAAAACTTGTAGTAAGCAAGAAGTATCTTTGTCACAAAATAAAGGTACATCTTCTACTATTGATTACGAGAGTACCTTGTTGAGGATTCTCCAAGCTCACTTGATATCTCTTCCTCCAATAATATAAAAGAAATTTTACAACAAAATCTTATTTTGTGCATATCATCGAGTGCATAGTCATTCAACTATTGAATGTAAGGCCTTGAGTAACAAAATTCAACATCTTAAGGATTGTGGTGCTCTTCCTTGTGTTGATGCACCTAATTCCTCTTATCAATAATGATTTTCATCCTATCATGTTGCTCATCACTATGTGGCATTGGTATATTTATGTATCTTGCTCATTGTCATTCATGGTGGGACAATCTTAAGTGCAACCATATTTCTCATGGAAACAACATGATAGTCCTTAGTAGTTGTCCTTGTATCTATGTTTGGGGAGAAAGGATAACTAGTTTTTGGAGGTGTGCATTCTTTTCAAGGATCCTCTCTTCATCTCTTTCTATTTAAAATAACAACATAAAAAGTGTGTTGAAATTCTAAGTGGGGGACATTTTGTCCCCCGCTCATTGTTTGCATGTTCCCTTCTTAGTGATGATAACATATGTCTCCTAGGAAGTATGACGTTTTATTCAAAGTGTGGATTTATTGACCTATGTGACGTGTCTTATTCATGGTGATATTATGATTGATGTTATACAAGAGTGTGACCTTTCTTGGAATATGACATTCCTCTTGGCGGTAATTCTATGATTAGTATTCCCTAAGATGTGAATATTTTTACTCCTGTATTGGTGGTGATGTCAAGTGTGATGTTCCCTAAGGTGATACCTCTCATGTATTAAGAAAAACCCCTTTGATTATCTTTTTAATGTTAAACCTTTCCATATATTATTCCACGAGTGTCTAGCATAATGTAGCTTGCTAGCCTTGTGAAGCTTATGACCATCTTATGCGACACCTTATCACAGTTATCAAGGAGTATAAATTTTGATATGGTTGGCATATGGGAGCCTGTAGACCTAGCACAACTTGCCCATCTACCACCTTTTTTGAGTTAAAACCTTGTAGACATAGTGTTTTTTTCTCACCCTATTGCCTTGGGGCTCACTTAATGTATATCAGACTGCACTAGCCCTTGTGAGCGTATTTTTCATGGCCATTGGGCACAACACAACTTGCTTGACAATGGAGCCATGTGAGCGTATTTGATGGACACAACATAATACAACTTGCTAGTTCATCCATTGTTGCATTAATTTTGAAATTTTATGTTTGTTTATCTTGTCTTGCTGCTTCATATCATGCATGCGTTTTTCCATTAGTGCTTATATTGGTTTTCCATGGGATCTTGATCTTGGGGGCTTGGCCACCTCCTTGATCTTTTTCATTCTATCCCATCAAAATTTGTGCACTTGGACCCCTCTTGACATATATTTGTCTACTTTAGTGTGAGTCTAACCATAAGTTCATACTCTCACTAAAGTGGGGGCTAAATGTAGTGTAGAAAATTGTATACCTTTACAATTTCACACTATGTTTGCACCACTTTAATTAATTAGGCTTAAGTAAGCTTCTAATTGACCAAATTATGTATTTTGAAGCCTTATTATTCTATTTTTTTGAAAGGGGAACCTATATTAAACAATTTCCAACATTAATTTAAACACCTTGTAAATTGTGTGTCCTAGATTTAGGTCTTAAGATCCATTCACCCAAGGGCGAATGGGTTCCCTTTAAATGCCAAGACCCAATATTTTATATGTTTTTGGCAGAATTTTAGTGATTCAAATTCAGATTTCAAATGTCAACTTGTGGAATCTAATTTTTGGGAAATTAGATAAACACTTATAAATATAGTTATTTTATCAATTCAAAACATCTAGCATTAAGGAAAATTTCACAAGAGAAAATATTATTGTCAAGAGCATTGAAGAGAACATTTATCAGTCATCTACAACAACAATCAATATCATATCATCATGTCAAAGTCTATGCATATTCATGTCATGTCTTGGGACTAGCATTGTGATGTAGGTTTCAAGCATTCAAGCATCAAATCAAGCAAGAAATCAAGCCAATTCATACAAGATCTAGACCTTAGAGAGATGTGTTAGACTTCGGTCCTCTAAGGGTAGCCATTAAGGGTTTGGTGAGTTGTGACAAAGCTTTTTTCATTCATCAATCCCTTCCATTTATCATCATTTAATTATCAAGGTTTAATTACCAACATGGGGTTTCACTAAGGCAAACCCCCATTCACCCAAAAATAAACATAATTTTTCTTCTCTCTTTATATGTGCGGATTTACAAGTGAAGAAGGATTGAAGATTGATCAAAGGAGCAATTTAACAAAGTTGTCAATGTTGTCATCATTGTTTTCAAGACATGAAAACTTAGATTCAAAAATTATTTTTATCTTTTCAATAGTGAAACCTAGGGAAAATAGAAGCTCATATCTTACACTAGAGGACCCTAGAGGTTGAAAAAAATCCCTATACAAAGACCCATTTTCCCTTGGGTGAATGAGCCCTTGTAGGAACTTGAGAACCCAATTTTTTGGGTAGCTTGTCCATTCTCTACACTTCCCAGATCTATCTGCAACTTACTATTTCCATTTTTGTTATAATAATATTTTGCATTTCAAGTGTTAGGTCATGTGTTTTTTGTTAGTGCATTTTAAATTATCTCCCAAAAGTGCCAACCGATCATTTCTATCATTAGAATGTTGAGATCTAAGATCCCAAAATAGGGTTGGCTCACCTTAAGGTTGAAATCCAATCATATCCCTTTGTGATCTCTCTTTCTAATGAAATTTTAGAGAAAGGTACCTAGATCGTGGGTATGTGTAGGATCATCATGGAAAAAATAGGCCCTTAAGTGGCAAAAAATTTAGAAAAATAAAATTTAGGAAACTTGACGTAAAAATTTGAATAAGTTATCTATATTATTTCAAAAATATGTAAGAATATAATCTATAGAAAATTGAAAGTGTTTTCTAAACTACTAGGTTTATTTTTAAAAAAAATAAAAATTAAAATTTGAAATTTCAAAAGTTTAATTTAGGAAAAAAAAAGGTGTCCCCCACCAAACCACAATAAAATAATATTTTTTTATAATATTTTAGATATAAGTAGAGGACTCATGTCTCGATGTGATGCATATTTTTTATAATTTTTTCCAAGTAGATAATTAATTATGAATTTTTTATTACAACTTTTAAAAATATAAAAGTGTATGTTTGACCACCTTAACTTGGTCAAAACTTCATGAAATTCAATGTTTTTAATCCTATATAGTATGTGAAGCATAGAATGATGAATGTTTCATTCAAAATGTACCATTTGAAAGCTATAGATGTTTTTCAATCAGCCTATCAATCAAGACTTTAGTCATAATTCAAATAGAAAATGAATAATAATTATTTATTAAATTCAAAGTAAAGCATAATTTATATTGGTGGAAAGCTGAGAATCTCCTTCAAAAACCCTTTTTATTTCATCAACTTTGGGTAAAAAAAAGTCGTCAGCCACATACCCTACACATACCCATCATATCACCACTTTTTGGCCCATCACGATCCTGCACATTCCCTCCTATTGTTCTAAACAAAAGGGACATATGACGCCTTCTTCTTTATTTCATTCCCTAATTTCCTTCCTATCCTCTTTTGTAGTATCAGGGGCATATCTATATGTGATGTGGATAAAAATAATAATTTGAATAGAATTGTAATGTTGATATTGTACCTCATATTGTGGTTGCAATGTGTAATTTCTTGAAAAACCAACCGTGGATATAATACTTGAAACTGGGAAAGAGTCCTTACACATCCTAAATTGTTGATCCAACCACTAGGACCTATGGCTATGCCTTGCATACTTGTAGAAAATATTTTTCTTAAAATCTAAAATAAAATCAACAACAATGAATTCTCTTGTTACTAACTCACATCTAGAACCTTCACCTCCACTCTTCAAACTATATTTCATTATCTCAAATATCTTTTCTCAACAATTGTATTTCCAAAATCATGTTTTTTTACCTCATGGAAACATGTTGCAAACTTTGATAAACCAGCACATTGCAAACATTTCTCATTTAAATAATTTTTTTTATAGAAAAATAAATCATCACCTCTGACACATAAAAATAAATTTAACAAGTCCTTAGATGACTTCAGGAGTTGCATTGCACCACACTTCTGCAAAATTTTGTTAGTATGCAAAGTAGAATGAATATAGCATAATATTCCATGATACATTGAAAATCCTACATGGTATTTACAACATGTATTACAAATATTAAGAGGTACACAATAAAATGGATTACAAGATTCAAAATTCCTTTGTGAGATTTGCAAAGTTGATATGTGTCACAAATTTTTTTGTACAATATTGTCTGGCTACATTCCAAGAATTTTTTAGGATGTGGTGCATGGTCTCGATTGCCAATTCTTAACTTTAAAACATCCTTTGCTTTGGATGATACTATACATGTAGAGTTCCAAAATAGTTGAATTTCATCCTTTATGTTAATTGTTAGCTTCTTATCAACACATGGAATCCTCCCACTAAAATCTCGTGTATCATTTTGAAGAGGACTATCGAGTCTTCCTCTTTGTGAGAGTGCTCTAGTGTAATGTACCAAATCAAAATAAACTTAAAATTTGATTAGCTTATGATATACCATAAATTACTTAACCCAAAATATAGAAAAATATCTTGATCTCCAAAAAATGAACTTATCCCAATATCTGAATGTTTTATTTCTATCAATTTTGAAATAGAGCAAGTCAGGTAACTCGTCAAGAGCACCAAAACACACCAAATGGAAATCAGGTAATATGCAAATGAAATGTAATGATATATTTCAGATATTATCATGGGATTACATTTATATCTCTGTCATATACATCAGAAAATAGCAGCAAACATTTGCAGCAAAATATACCAATAAATCTTGAAACTAGAACCTAAATCTCACACTATAACTAGAGTAAAATCAACACAAAACCACCCTAAACTTCATACAAAGTTGTGAATAGGAAAATACATGTATGAATACTAAAATTAAATAAAAATATGCTACTCATAATAGAAAACTTGAACAACATCAAAAACAACACCGAAAACACTCCAAAATGAATGAACACACCTTCTAAACACACAAAAACTACACATGCAACACTCTTGAGATCAAACCAACAAAACCAAGCTAGTAAAATATGATCCAAACCTCTAAAATGGATGAAAAACATCTAATCCAATAACATTCAATGACATGGAATGAATCAAATGATCTAGAACCATAAAAAATCTACTCTTGCACACAAAACACTGAAAATGCCAAAATCTCCAAATTCCTTCAACTCTGATGCAACCTCTGGATGAAATTGCCACTAGAGGTCTATAAACACACTGTAGTTCCCCTCCATGGTGGCCTGTCTCGATACTTGGGTAAGTGTCTATTTGTGTTATCGTGGATTAGTGTGTTATTGGCTTATGCGATAAACATAATATTTTGATGGCATTGTTTACTCAATTAATTAAATTAACATTGATTAAATAAGTTTGGAAATTAAGATGTTAATTAAATAGATTAATTTAATGAAATATAAAGTGGATAGTTATTACTAAATAAATTAATATTTATTGTAAAAGTATTATATTTAATTATAATTGATAATTTATTGTCAGGCAAATATAATTATTTAAATATGATAAAGGAATCAAATAAAGATAAATGATTTTTTTTCAATTGAATAAATATGGAAAGAAATATGAATTTTAATTAGGTAATAGAGATAAGATCTTCAAACTGAGTTGTAAAAACAAAAAAAAAAGGATAGAAATATTTACATGCAAGTTCATGTCTAACATTGAGGAGATCGTCGAAAATGAAACTAAAAGCTTTATTGGAGTTTTTATCTGATTTGGGGTTTGGAGGTTTCCGAAGGGAATCACTTTCTTTGGTGAGTAAATATGTTTGGGGGAGTCTAATATGGGGGGGAGGAGAAAAGTCTCAATATTCTTACCGCTCCAACATGAAGGAAGGGGGGAAGGATCAGGGCTCAAGATCAAATTGAACCCTCCGTCTGCAAAAAGGAAAAAGTATCAATAAGAATCCATGAAAATGTTCGCTATAGATTGAAGGATTCAATATTAGGTATGTAGGCATAACCTTATGCTGCATCTTACATTTCATGAGGATGATCTTTTTAGTTTTATACAATCTTTAAAAGCCTATTCTTTTTGTAATTGGGTTTTCTTTTTTGTGGCAAGAATCGTCCATCCCTATATGCACTTAGGTATTGATCTTAGAGGCAATCTAGAATTTGAGCCATTGTATCCATACTCCATTGATATTTGAGTCATCCTTACTGCTTGGCAATCTGTAGATCCTCAAACTATTTGAGCCTTAGGCATTCATTACCTTTCCATACGTTTGAAACCATATCCCTTTGGGGTGATTTCTTGAACCCTGTCTTTGATGACATTTTGTAGGGATAATTACCAAGTAGTCTGGTTCAGATAAATTCACAAATTTCCAATGTAGCACAAGTAAGGTGCATGTTAGCCAAAATCATGGAAATCAATGTTACATTTATATTTCGTCCTCCCCTGTATCTGATTCCTTATCCTTTGTAATTATTTGTCTATATTTTCTATCGTGGATTAAAATGTTACTGGATTGCTTCATATGACAAGATTTGAAGAATACGGCTTCACTACTGTCAATTTCCTTACTTGAAAGTCTCCTCAGCCTTATCAATGAAACAAATTGTGCTTTAATGTCCTGGTGCATGTATATATTTATTAAGAGCTTTATGTTTCACGCCAAAAGCGTCTGAACTTATTCATCAAAAATTTCTTCTGCCTTGCCTTTGCTTTGAAAGTTTGCATGCCTGTCTTTATTCAATGTTTCCCATGCAAGCCTCTGTGGCATTCTGTCGAACGATTCACATGCCTTTTCCATACTATCACTTTCGCATCCTTGCCAACTAGCGTGGTTGGAACTATATATATATATATATATATATATATCTCACAAAATTCCTCTATCTTTCACCAATCTCCTTACTATCTAACCTCACTTCTTCTGCCCTTTCTGCACAGACTTTATATGGATGAACATAACTCACTGCCTTCTATTGATCTAAAATAAATGCATATCGTTGGAAATACTTAGCCTGTATTTTCATGCCTATAGTTTGGGGTGTACCCAAGATAGCCAACGCTGGTAGGGGAGTCAACCATGCGCACATAATGATCTGCTATTCAGGTGATGAAATAAGGTCACTGATGCGTGAAATAATCACAGTCCTCACCCACCTGCATGGCGACATCCAACTTGAACACAAGCAAAGCTTACAACGTAGGATATGATCTAGAGTGCCCCATTAATTCAAAGATTTTGAGCACTGCCTTGCAAAAATCTGTAGAGGTGTATATAGCCTCCTCGATTCCGTCGTCAACCTGTCTCAGCCGCGAGCTTGAACATAATAGGAAAGTTCAAAGTTTTAAATAACCTGCTTGATTCTATTGACAATCTATTGTAGTTGCAGCACTTGAAAATAAATATTGTCAATGTACTAACACAATAGAGAGCTCACCTTTGATCGTAGTGAAGTTTAACTTCCAAACTTCAAATTTGAGCGCATCTCTGGAAACTTGCCACCAAACAAAAATGTGTCTAGTTCAAAAAAAGAAAAGTTGCACATCACTTCTTCTACTGTTAAGTCACGTATTTGCACCTCACCTTTCTCCTTCCCTTCAGTCTTGGGGATAGCATTTGGGATTTGATAATAATGCAAGTAGATGGCAATATTTCCAAATCCCAATATTTACTTTCTAATATTCTTGGCAACCTGTCACAGTTGCAACATTTAGAGTTGAGGAATTGTACAGAATTAGAAAGCCTCCCTGAAACCATTGGCAACCTATCACAGCTGCAACTTTAAGATTTGCAAAGGTGTAGTAAATTAAATAGCCTTTATGATTTCATTAGCAACCTGTTACAGTTGCAACACTTGAACTTAAGAGGGTGCGGCATTTAAATAATCTCCCCAATCCATTGGAAATCTGTCATAGCTGTCACACTTGAACATAACAGGAAGTTTAAAGGTTTAAATAATCTCTCTGATTTCATTGTCAACTAGACTCTGTCGCCTTCTTTCTCCAACCCAATTTCTTCTATACCTTGCATAGATCTCCTATATTCACTGGTTGTCTTTACTGCCCTGTCTTGAAAGATTGATTTTATTTAGCTTGAGTATATCTAATAATGTGTTATGTGCTTTAAAATCTTAAGTCTTTAACCTTGTATTGGTAGCCATACAATACAATCCGTATTTGTTTATTTTGTTATAATCAATATAGTATGACAAAATATGCATGTAAAACCCATTTTATATATGGTTATTTTAAAAGCTATATCCTATTTCAAATATATATATGAGTAGGTTCATGCATAAATAAATAATGGATTTTAGAAAGTATATATATCTGCCTTGCGAGTTATTAGATAACGTCCATTAGTATTTTGGAGATTTAATTATATGGATGACTAAGATATGGAATTGAAATAAAAATAGAATTATATATGAACTAGCATACTCTTGAACTCTCTTGAACAAAGAGTTAGATTGTCAACATGAACTTGTAATTATAAGTCAAGATGCGTCCATTAATATAGTAATAGAATAATGGGTGAAATAATGATGCTTCAAATATCTTGGGAACTTATTATTTTATTATAATTCTTTATAAAGTTATATTAAATGAAATTTATTTTGGCATAAATAATTATATATATATATATTAAGAATGATGATATTTTATTTTATTGTATTCTAGAAATAAAATGGAAATTATGGTTATTTGGATTATTTAAAAATAAATAAATTAATTAATTAAATTAAATAATATGGGAAATGAATTTTATCCTTGAACTTTTATTATTTCAAAATTTTATTCTGGAAATAGTGTTATGTTGTAAGATATAATGAAATGTTGACTATGTTGTTTTGAACCTGAAACCCTAGGAAATTGGTTATTTTGTCATTTTGTTTATTTTTGGCTTGTCTTTGTTGTGGGAACCCTGTTGTTATTGTGAGCCCAATTTTAGTCATTGTAAAACTTGATCTTCTCCAGAGGCATGTTTTATATCCTTGGATTTTTCTTCTTGTACTATTGTGATCAGAATGTTACATGGTTTTTAAGCATTATTATTTGGATGGGTTGTACGAGAATTGTGGTCACTGTGATTATAAGTTATCGCGAGATGGATTTTCCTCGCATGTCTTGTTTTTTGTTATATGCCTTATACTTGATGGTACAACCCTTGCCTAGTTTTTTATTTATGTTAGGGGTCTTAGGGAGAGTGGCTCTTCATGGGGGCCAGTGCCTCGAAAGGAGGAAGAGCATAGGATAACCCACATAAGAGTAGTATAACAAGTGATAACCTAAAAATAGAATTTAAGGGGATGGGTAGTAAAACACACAAGATAATAAATATTGGATTCCTCATCTATGAATTAGGGTTATCATAGACTAATGATAGGCTGAGAAGGCCGTGGTTGGCAAAGTCGTAATCTCGTCTTCATGAGAGGTTATCGACTCTGCATGAGCTACCCTATGGTGCCGGCGCCTCAAGTAGGAGGAAGGGCCAAGAGATCCATAGATGGGTGTCATCGCCTTAGTTGGAGGAAGGGCTAGGAGATCCCATGAGAGCTATGCAATGACACTCTCCACTAGACACCCATTTGCCTTGTTTCTTATTGCCTCTAGAAATGTATTTTGGATTTTGGATGTTGTATCAGTTCTCTTTGGTTTTGTACTCTTATTGTTGATTCAGATTCTTCTAAAAGTGATTTATGAATGTTCTTTGGTGACTTGTTTAATTGTTATTGCTTGGGTTAATTGTGATGAGTTTCATAGTTTATCTTATTACGATTGACTCGTGAATGTTGTTGGTTATGTCATTGTAATCTCTGAGTTTGTATTTAAGTTTGTACTTTGTTGTTCTCTTGGAGTCAGTTTTGACATTCATGGTCGGGATCTCTTCCTTGTCACCTCTGAGCATGAGGGGTGAGTTATTTATAATTCACATGGTTGGGTGGAATGTGCTTTGCACATGTTGGGTTCCCCATCAGCATTCTTTGTTCGCAACATTCTTTCAGTTGGAGTTTGTTCCAGTGGATCATTTGTAAATTCAATTATCATTGTACTTTGTGTCATCCCACTTGTTTGGGAAATGTATTGTAACTCATTATCAAGAACATGTAATCTTATGTTTAAATGATGATGTAATAGTTAGGATCCTTTGTAACATTATTGGATGAGATTCTATATGATTGTAATTATGGGATGTAGTGATACTTTCACTCTTGGTTTATGGATGTACCTTTATTAATGATTATTGTAATATAATTAGTTAAGTTGTTTAATAATTATCTTTTACTTTGTTGTTAGTTGTGTTATGATGTGACCTCGCGTGCCCCAGAGAATGTAACATTAAGTTGTTAATGTGCAATGTAAATGTAATTAATGTTTGAATGCATGTTTACTTTATGTTATTTAAAAAAAAAATTGTTTGCAATGTTTGTTCTTTGGGGTTTGCACGATGAGCGTTACACACACTACCTGAAAGTTTCTAATCCCCTTGGTTTATCAGCCTTATATATCACTCTTTACTGGTTTATCATCCTTTGAGCAAATAAATAGAGCTTAGTAAAATCTACAACAAGAATTATCCAAGATGAAGCAAAAAACATGCATATATGTGAAATCACTTTAATTTCCAAGTTGGGAGACCCAAACCCATGACCAAGGAGAGAAATTCCCTTGTATATAGTGCATGTAACCTCTAGTGCCAAGTTTCCTTTGATTTCTTCCACTCCCCATGCATTGTGCCACTTGTTCTAGCTTGTCATGGTCATTAAATATCAAAAATAAACTATTTGGAAATCCTTTAACCAAGTCAAAAAATTAATTAAAGTAAAATATATTTGATGATTAAATAATAAACTATTGTTAACCAACCCACCAAAATTAATTGTGTTTCCCAATCTGTCAACTATCCTAATTTGGTATTTTGGGCTTGTCGACTTACTATTTTTAGAAAATTTTGAAAAAGGGACATGACATCTAGACAATTTTTAAAAATTTAGTTTTAAATAAACACAAGTTTTCCTCAATAAATGAGCCTTTCTCAAATGATGGCCTAGTAATGAGGTTGTGATTACTTTACGAGCAACTCTCTTATCTCTTTCCTTGCTAGTCTTTCCAATAGCACCACGAGAATTAAAAATATTTTTGACAATAATTTTTTTTTTGAGTTTTTTCTCACATTAATCTTCAGTTTGGCTAGCAAAGGTATCATTTTGTGTGTCTTTAGCAATTGTATGAAAATTTGGCATTGTTCATTCAATGTCTTATTGCTAAGTTATTCAATGAAAACTTCTGAAGCCCACAACTAAACGATTCACATTGACCTCTTTCCTTCAAGATTTTCAATTATGTTCTTATCAATTTCAAGTAACCATTTTAGGGTTCTTAAATGTCTTGTATTTGAAATTTTTCTTTCTTCCTCATAGAAGTCTTGTGTTCTCATGTAATTTGGTGATGTTCATAAGGTTCAAATGTTTCATTTTCAATTCTATCAATGTTTTCATTTTCAATGTTATCAATTTCAACATTTTCATTTTTAATTCGTACATTTTCAATATCAATTTCAACATTTTCATTTCCAATTTCAATATGATATTCAACATTTTCAGATTATATTTCATCTTCACTTGAAATAACATTTATGGGTGGAGAAGAAGCCTCACTTGACAAGTATTTGACATACCTTTTCTTTCCACCCTCTTCCTTACTCTATCTTTCTCTCTACTTGCTTCAATTTCCTCCACTTGACATTTCCTCTTCCTTTTCACTTTACAACAACTATTGCTTCGCATTATACCAACTCCAACAAGTACCTTGATGATTGAAAGGATAAAATTTTATGTAAAAGAGTGCTCAAAAAGTGAAATCTTGTCTGTAATGCACAAAAATCATGTTATTCTCGATAGAACAGAGACTATGGGGATTGTTGGAATGACCAAAATGGACTTTTGACTATTTTTTCCACTCAAACAAAACATATATCCTTTTTGTAAAGTAAAATAGGTAGCTATTTTTTTATTCATTTACAAAATCTTATATCATATGCGAAAACAAGATTTACAAAATGGATATCCATTTTGGAAAGCAAAATGAAAATTCATTATGGAAAAAAAAATATCCTTTTTGTGAAGCTTGTTTTCACATAAGTGAAAATAAACTTTACACAAAATGAAACAGGTACCTATGTTGGACATAATAGAAATCTATTATGTAGACAAAATGGATATCCATTATGTCAAACTTAAAACATACTCGACATGTCTCTCGATATATAATATTTTTAGAGAACAAAACAAGTACCCATAATGAACAAAATGGATATCCGTTATATCAAACTTAAAACATAATATATTATATTATATATTAAATATATATATATATATATATATATTACATATTTTATTTACTTATTTATATTTATATATAATATATTATATTTATTAATATTAATATATTTCAATATATAATATATATTGTATTATTATTAAAAAATTTAGACAAAGAAATGGAGATAGGGAGAGAGAGGTAGAGAGAGGTAGAGAGAGGGAGAGGTAAGGTGGGATGGAGAGAGAGACAAAAGAAGGGAGATAGGGATTGGTAGGGTGGGTGGGATAGGTATAGAGAGAGTTAGGGATTAATGGTATTAGAGCCAAGATGGTTTTCCACTCAAGACAACACAATTGATTTCCATGAAAAGAGGATAAAGGCGTATCTGTTGTTGGAGAGATTGGTGGTGGAAACCCTTGGATTATTTTGTTACTCACATAATTAAATACACTATGGAAAGTGTTCAATGTCGGTCAAAGTTTTTCTTGCAAACCATAGTTCCAAATCCGAATCCAAGAAGTCAAGTAGAGGATTATTTGAAATAGGCAACAAATCAGCCCAATAATGGGATTGCCATTCTGCAATTGTTGTCTGAGCAAGAAGTGGAGGACTAGAAATGGGGGAGGTTATTATGAGAAATATGCAAAACAAAGTAGTGTTGGGGCAGTTGTTTTAATGTTAGAGGTTGTGTTGTGAGATCTTTTTGCTAAACTTTCAGGAGCTACTTGAGTTTTTCAAGAAACCTATGAAGGAATGGATGATAAATTTTCACACTTACTTGACCACTCTATACCCCATAGTGGAGTACAACCTTGTGGATCATCTGAGAGCCGCTATTTGTGAGAAAATCAATCTTTACATGGAAAAGAATGAAGAGGAGTTATAGGAGTATTTGAAGGATTTTTCTTTCACAGTCTAGGGTTTACTCATGAACATTTATACTATGCCTAGTATAGAGAGAGTTAGGGAGGAAGGAAGGGGTAGGTGGATAATTTTTGTGTGTGTGAGAGGGAGAGAGGGAGGGAGAGATAGAGGGAAGAAGGGATATATCAAGTGGTAGAGTGGGAGGGATAGACCGAGGGAGAGAAAGAGGGAAGGAGGGAGATAGGGAATGGTAGGGTGGGAGGGATAGGTATAGAGAGATTTAGAGAGAGAGAGGGAGGGGTAGGTGGAGAGAAGTGTGTTTGTGTGAGGTAGATAGGGAGTGGTAGGGTGGGAGGGATAGGTATAGAGAGTTAGGGAGAAAGAGAGGGGTAGGTGGAGAGAGGTTGTGTGTGTGTGAGGGAGATAGGGAATAGTAGGGTGGGAGGGCTAGATGGAGTGAGAGAAAGAGGGAAGGAGGGAGATAGGGAGTGGTAGGGTGGGAGGGATAGGTATAGAGAGAGTTAGGGAGGGAGGAAGGAAGGGGTAGGTGGAGAGAGGTTGTGTGTGCATGAGACAAGGAGGGAGGGAGAGAGAGAGATAATGATGGAGATAATAAGTCATAGGGTGGAAGGGAGAGAGGGAGGGAGGGACAAAAAGAGAGAAGGAGGGATATATATTGAGGTAGGATAGGTGATAAGTGCATAAAGAG
>VDFB02374349.1:0-32947 GCA_007258455.2 Sequoia sempervirens
ACATACACTTTGACATGATGCTTAGACCTTGAATTATTGCAATAAACTCTAAAATGTTGCTCTCGATAATAATGCTCGATCATAAGTTCTTCTAATTTCCTTCTCATTTCAAATGGTAAAAAGATTGGGTATTTATAGGCACTTGTCCAATTTCTTGAGAATTAGATTCTTAAAACCTACACTTGAAATTTGAATTATGAATGTTAAAATGTTGCCAATAGCATGTCCAAAAATGGGTCCTAGCTAAGGAGGAGAACTAGCCCAAATTTCCAGGACACTACATGTTGAGAATAACACATGAGTTGGATGCATTTACTCAATGCTTGTAGTTTATTGAAAAATGGTACAAATGAGCTCTGAAATACATAATTTTAGGACATTATGGGGTCAGTTAGGCTCATTAATTTAGGGTGCCAAAATATGGTGTGAAATTGTTAAGGGTGATAATTTCTTACACTACATTTAGCCCCCACTTTAGTGACAGTATGAACATACACTCAAACTCACACTAAAGTAGAGAAATATGTGAAGAGGGGTTCAATTGTACAAAATATTGAAAAGATGGAATGGCAAAGGATCTAGGGGGAGTGCACAAGCCCCCATGATCCAAGATCTCATGGAAAACCAACATAAATATGAAAGAACGCACATGTATGAAATGCAATAATACAAGATGCATAAAACATACATGTCGGAGAGACACAAAGCATACATGATGAAAACACAAGGCAAAGAGACCTCGGTCTTAAACTATCTCAAATACCAAACGTCATCCATCGAATGAGAAAAATGCTCCATGAGGACTGAAGTCATGCACATCACTCATGAAATGTATGGCTCCACTGGCAAGCAAAGTGTATTATGCGAAGTGGTCATGTTAAAAAGGGATGCTCAAGTTCATGACCCAATAAGATTCATTATTCTAAATCCATGAACTTGTAAAAGCTCACCTCAGGGGTTGCAACAAAAACTCACCTCAGGGGGTGCAACAAAACCCACCTCAAGGGGTGCAAACAAATAAAGATAAAACAAGGCTAGAACCTCAAGGGGTGTCATGATAACACCACCTCAAAAGGTAACTTTAACAACATCAAAGGGGCACTACACTACTTGATGCATGAAAGGTCACTCCTTAGGGAACATTACACATGACATCCGCACCAAGAGAGGACTAGTCAAGCAATAGAAAATATCACACTAGGGAATACCAACCATATTATTATCATTAAGGAGAAAGTCACATGCCAAGAAACGTCACAATATTGCAAGACATCAAGTCTAATATTACCACAAAGGAGACACATCACATGGATTAAGGAAGCCACACTTTGGCTGACAAGGTCACACTTCCTAGGAGATGTATGTTAACATCACTAAGAAGGGACCATTTATGTAACATGCCCATTGTTCTACCTAGTAATTTTACTAAGTTTTACACATGAGTAAATTATCTATGCATCTAATGTAATGAGCAATAGAAATATTATTTTTTAATCAATAATAAATGCACCATTTGAAACATAACCTTTTCCAAATTTTTCCATTGCATAATCAAAGAATCATTTCAATAATATAAGTATGATTTTACTTTACATAAATATATTCAAGATAACATTTCACATTTACAATTTCTATATAAATGGACGCATGATTACATAAATAGATTCAACAAGCTTACATGAACTATAAATACAAATGGTCCATAATGTCCTTCTCCCAAATCTTGGCCACCAACTAGATGAGGAGAAGCATCACTCAAGCACTTTTTTGCCAACCATGGACTAACTACGGTCCCCCACACATCTACCAAACTTGGTAAGATGGCCCTTTGTACACACCGTTGTGTTATTACCCATTTACTTTCACCTAGTAGGATGAAAATGCTTTAAACGTAAATTTTTATACTTTATGTATCTTGGAAATATAATGAATAACATGTTTGATTCAATTTGATTTTTTATAATGATTTTAACTATGAAATATATGATACAAATGGTTGTATTGTTTCTACTAACTACTATTGCAATGCACTAAGTTGAATGGAGGAACAAATTCAAGCCTCTAGAAGAGAGAGGAAGTATCACTTAGAAAAAGAACTTGGTATAGTAACCCTTAATGATCCTAACTGAGCTTTCACACACTCACCTCTAGTTTAGTGAAGTTGATTCAATAGCTTGGAAAATGGTAAGTTACCTTTAGTCTCGTTTATGTATGATTTAGAAGACATTATGATATTTTCTATGAATGTTTTTTATTTGGGTTATGTGATTGAGTCTCTTTGTCATGTGAGTTATTCTTTGTGTTTATATTTAATCGATAAGATATATATACATAAAAAATGTATATATATGTATATATGTACATGTCTACGATAAACTCATGCACATGAGTAATTACGTGCATGAGTATGCGTAGATAGATGTGTTATGCATGCTCATGGACAAATTACTCATATGCATGGGAATATCGATTGAACGAAGGTGACATTTATATATATATATAGACTTTGTATATATATAGACTTCATATATATATATATAGATGTATATAGATGTATATATATGTGTGTGTACATATACGTATATATATACATATGTATATACATGTATGTATATATATGTATATATATATATATGTATATATATATATATATGTATATATATATATATATGTATATATATGTACATATATATATGTATATATATGTACTATATATGCATATACATGTATGTATATGCATATGCATATGTATATATATATAATATATATATATATGTAAATATATACATATATGTGTGTGTGTGTTTGTTTTTATGTTAACAGAAATGAGCACATATATATATACATACATATGTATATATATGTATATATATGTGTGTGTATGTTTTTATGTCAATGGAAATGAACATATGAATATATTAATATATATACATATGTATATAAATGTATGCATTGTTATTATGTGGAATATGTAAATATGTGTAAATGTATTCAAATATCGAATAAAGCATCTTATAAATCATATAAGCTGATATATATATTGTTCGGTAAATCATTGCTAAGGGGCAACAACCTATGCTTTTGACTAGAGAAATGAACCAGTGAGGCCACATATGGGGGACCTCATCCCTGATATCTCCATTTCTCCTCCTCTCCTCCCTCCTTCCACCTTGGCACCTTCGGCATTCGAACCCCCTCAACAACAATCTTTGCCTAGAATTCATTCAAAACTTTGTTGCTCATAACTCTTGCTTCCATTCTCTTCACTATAATTGTGGTCCCATCGTTCAACTCCCCCTTGTAGACAACCCCAAACCCACCACATCCAAGCTCATTCTCCTGGCTGAAAGTCGGGTGCCTTGAGTACTCGTCGATTTTTCCACCCAACCTACTGCCAACCTGACCCTCTAACCCTTTATTTGTTGCCTTGCCATTGACCCTCCTATAACCTCCCCGCAATCTCTCTCTACCTCACCTCCTCTTTCGCTAACCCCGCAACAATACCGACTGCTTGCACCAACAAGCATTCCCACAACCACCCATGGGATTCGAACCTTGGGCAGCCCAAACTACTACCCAAGCAACTTAACCATTGCACTGCGGGGTCAACTATATATACATACATACATACATATATATAGGTATATATATATGTATATATATATGTATATACATATATATATACATATATATGTATATATATACATATGTATATATATATGTATATATGTATATATATATATATGTATATACATACATACATATATATATATATATATATATATGTATATATATATATATGTATATACATACATACATATATATATATATATATGTATATATATATGTATATATATATGTATATATGTATCGTGTTATATATATATATCATTTTGCATAGTGTTGGAAATGTTTATTTAGTGCATAGTGTTGAGCGTAATATATATGATATAACATATAGCACAGTGAATATAATTTAGCATATTCATACATGGCATTGCATAAAGAATTTAAATGTTGTTTAAGCATGCCAAAGGCAGCACTAGGATAAATCACATGGAGATAAAGTAAACCAAGTGTATGAATTGCAAGACTTAGTCAAATCTATGAAAACAAAGAGGAATATATATTGTGTAAATGACTTTGACTTGGTCTTTAAAACATAAAACAAATGAATAGGGGCTTGTGGGATTATGTGGTGCCAAAATATGAACTCTCCATACCATTAGAAGTCTATTTTGTATTTCTTTTCCAATGTATAAGGCAAAAATAGAATATGAGAAAGAGTTAATTGCAAAGTTGGTTGAAAGGAGTCGATTTGTGAATCAATTAACCTTACTTTTCTGAGTAAATAACCCTATTGTCATGAAGAGAAGGCGATTGGCTGAATCTTTGCATAGAGTCACTATTTTTGAATCTATCACCTTTCTTTTATTTTGTTGAGTTGATTCTTTATCTTGAGAAGTGGCAAGAATGTGAGCTTATTTGCAGTCATGGAGTGCTCAATTTTTAGTATAAATAGAGGAGATTTTTTTCCATCTCATGGGATGCGTATTTGCATTCTTGTTTTCTGATTTTTTTAGAGTTATTCTACTACATTTTTGAGTTGAGTGTTTTCAGAGAGAATTTAGTGAGGTTACAGTATTTCCATGGTAAGAGATTGTCAAGGGAAGATAGGGGATAGTGAAAGGTTGATTTTAGGAGTTGCAAGCTGATTTTGTGAAGGTTGAGCTAGGAATGTAGAATTGTCAATTGGAGCTTTCTAAATATAGGCATGCTAGTTTTCTACTCCATTATATATTTTATGTTGAAAGGATTGTGTGATTTTATATGTCTAGTTTGGAAAGAATTATCTATTAATGTCAAAAATTGGCAAGGTAACAACCTTTATGGGAAACTCTGTTAATGAGGGGGACCAATTGCGCTAAACTGGGTGACCTTTGAGTTTTTAAAGAAGTCGAATTCTTCTGTAATTGGGGTTTTGTAATGGGAAAAGGAAGTAGATATAAAAAATAAAGATCTAACTAAGGCGATGTGCCAAGGGATAGATATAGGCACGATAAATCTATCTTTGGGGATTCAATTTAAGGGGTTGATTGGTAAACTGCTATGTTCCAGAATTAACAAAAATCAAAGATAAAGATCCAAACAATTCATCTAATGATATAAAATAATTTCACACTCATTTACTGAAATGAGGAGTCAAAGACATGATCGAAACCAGCAAACTTGTACTAAAATCATAGAAGTTCTATAAATGAACAATTCAAGACAATAATGGCACAATATCAATGTTTTATCAAATAACATAAGAAAAACAGAAAGCTTGAACAATGGCACAGTTTGAAAATCTCATATAATAATCTAAAGCATAGAAAAAAGGCCTGGTGTATTTCTCTAATTTCTCTGCATCTTCTGAACTCATTTTTTGAAGCAAGAAAAAATATATATAGCCAACAATCCATCGCCTGGTGAGCTTGTAATAGAAAATATTATGTATCTCGAGCAATGATGGTTATAATAATGATTCCCCTCAGCCGTTGTAAAAGAAAATATTCAAGCCATAGCATACGTAGTCATTCCTCAACCAGATGCATCCCCTGCAAATGATGGCAGTGGTCCAGAAAAATCTTGTGCAGACAAGTGTCACTTCCCAATGGAGGCAATTAGAACACGTGGTAGCATGTCGCATCTTGTTACTTGCTCCATTCTTGCTTTTGATAGAACTCCTATCGAAGGCACGCTTGGCAGCAGTTCGTAGCCCATGGTTCTTTCTTCCTTCCCTTTTGTGAAAGCTTGCACTGGGAAGACATGTGGTAGCCTTTATTACTATTGATGTCGATGGTGGGGTCTTCCAAAAGTTATGCGAATGGAAGCTATGTGGCACATAGATAGGGCCCGACAAAAAAGTGAAGGGAAGTAGCTATGAATAGCCTACGATGTAGACATGTGGTATATGGCGAGAGCCAGTAGAAGAGAAAAGGAAGAAATTGTTGCGAGGAGCGTCTGACAGACACGCGGTGGCATCCGACAGAGTTTAGCGAAAAGAAGCTCGATGAAAAGCTAAGGGCAACACTTATATCATATGAGATGCAGACTAACATCAAAATAAAATCACTCGAAGGGAGCTCGAAGAATTTTACATTCACAGCTTTTGGCGACTATCAGGGGAATTTCGCCTATGAAACGAGGAACCCAAAATTTTATCTGGCTTCCAGACTAGAGCTCTCATCCATAGGGTGACAAAGTTAGAGCTTAGAAAGAGTTGCCTACAGAGGCAAACAGTCGGCCTCAGATGGTCTCGATATGTCACACAGATTCTCTTGTGCTCTGCTCATATCAAGCATCTCTTTATAAGACAACATCGCAAGTAAACCGACATCAAACTCAAATTGGAAGAGTAGCCACGTAATTGGATGAATGACACCTTCGATATCTATTGCGGTAGGAGGTTGGATGAAACTCTAAAAAGAAGTTGTGTCCTACTCCTTCTCTTCAATATTTGTTGCAATTTGCTCTGTTGTGGCAACCAACTCATCTTCAAGAAACAAGGAGGGTAGGCCCATCTTAGTCAGTCGGGATAAATTTTCCCGCATGTTATCCATAGTCTGGTTCAAAGTAGTTATGCATGTGTTGGCACGAAGGATAGTTGAGTGGGAGTGGATGAATTTGTTTGTCATCTTAGCAGTAGCTTTCCGATCCTCGATCCCTGCCTTTGCTAAGTCCTCATCCAAGACCAAGTATAACTTAGCAAACTGTTTGCTTCAGGAACCCTCTCCGCGATGAACTGCGATAATTGCTCAATTACTCTGCGAACTTCCCTGCTCAATTTTGTCACCTTCGACATATATTGAAGCATCAACTGTAGTGTCAGGCATAAGGCCTTGACCTTTTCCCAGTATGAAACATATAGCTACTGAGCCACTAGAATGAGGTCTAGTTGGGCAGCAAGGGCTTGGGGAACACTCCTTGGAAAGGCAATTTTTGCATCTTTCGAGTTGACATCCTACGTCAATTCTGCAACTCTCCTGTTTGTGGATGCAAGTTATTCCTTGATGTTTCTTAGTTCTTTGGGCCAATTCTCCTCGGCCTAACTTTTGTTTGCTAACTCCAATTAAAGGGAAGACTTCACCTCTTGGAGCTCCTTTTCTAATTGGGCCTTTCGGCTCCCAAAGTTTGCATCCTTCTCTTGCATTTGTTGCTCGAATCGAGCACATTGTTGTTCAAATTCCTCACTCTTTTATTTCACTACTTGTTCCACCAGAGTTAACTAGTTCTGATAGTCTCGATTCCTCTTCTGCAACACATTGACCAGGGAGGGGTCAATGGATTGGAACTTTGCAAGTTCTTCCTAGAGTTTGTTCTGCTCTACCTCTACTACCTGTGCTTTCTCTGATAAGTACACAACTTATGTTTCCATCTCTTTTTCCTTTTGTTGCAGGAACTCAACCCTATCTTTCACAAGTTCTAGCTCCTCTTCTTTCTTCTTTAGTTGGCGACCAGACTTGAGGAAGTCTGTGGTCACCACCCGTTGCATTTCTTCCATGAGCTCAACTTTTTCCTGTGGCTGAGCTATGCTCAAATCGAATCCCATGGCGAACATGCTATAATCATCGGGTTGCATCTTCCCTTGTAGTTTGATGACGTTCAAATGCATTATTGCGAAATGGATCGCATTCTAAGCTTCATTGTAAATAGTAAACACTTTCGGCTCTGTCGACTTCTTGTCATCCTTGGCCTTCTGCTTCTGAATTCTGAAAGCTTGCGCTTCCTTTGTAACATCACCCTGTGCCATAAATTGGGATGGCAACTGAACTAGCCCACCTACGAAAGGAACATTGGGAGGTAGGGAAAAAGGGAATTTGAGGGTAGTAGTTCCAGGCACTTTCCTTTTAGGGAGATCGACTGTAAGTAGAGAGAAATGAGGGACATGCCAAAATCTAGTTTGTGAACCAACGGGAGGGCTCATCAGTTGTTGTGGCGATTGTGGGCTCATGGCGGACTCCAACTACTTTGTGAACTAGGTTGTACTCGATATAGTAGTAGTAGGATGGGTGTCAATAGTGGTTGTGCTTGAGGAAATAGAGGTGAGAGCAAATTAGGCAGCGACATATGGTGTAAGAGTCTACAGAGGTGTCAAGATAAATGGCCTCTTATGAGAGAACTAGGAGAAACCTCCTACGACCATTGCGGCAGAGGTAGAAAAGGAAGGGCCAACACTAGTAGTGATGGGCATCGCAGAGACATCAGGGGACTACTAAATATTATGAAGTAAGAGAAGAAGGAGAAAATGTTACCTGCTGACTCGATGATTACAGTTCCTAACTCGCCATGGCTTCCTTGCTTGTTGCGGGTGTTTACGAACTTCCCCCAACAATTACTTTTGTGTGTTGTCGTTTGGAGGGTAGGGTGTCCTTCACCTCTACGATTTTTTATGGTTGTTGAGTCATTCTTGTCCTTGTGGCAGTCCAGGTGAGCATCCGCGAAGCTCTTGATACATTCAGCTGGACATTTGAAACAACCTGGCTAGGCTGGTGGAGAGCCTTTCTCTTTTACTAAGCGGAGGTCGATGACACTTTTGATTCTTTCTCCTTTCCTTTTCCCATATGCTCTTTGGACTCCTCACTGGAGTCATCGTTCTTATTAGCACTCACATTAGAATCTGTGTGTGCCTCATTCCATAATCTATCAAACTCCTCATCCAATGCCACACTTCCATAAGGGGCCTCAAGTTGTTTGATTTCTTGGCGGTACACCCATAAATCTCTGATTTTTCCTCTTTCCATCATTTTTTTAATAATTTGTTTTGAAGGCCAACTCCTATTCTTTTCTTTTCATCAGACTTCACCACGGGGAAGTAGAACTTGTGCCATGCTGACCTACTCTCCTAGGTAGGAATGTGGATCAAATCAACCAGTAGATCATCCAGATCTTTCAATGGATTTCACCTCTTTTCCCAGTAAGGTCGAGGGTTGTGTGTTACCTTGACAAATTCATTCGATGAGTCATTTTTGGGGTTGTAATCCCAAATATCAAAAATCATCACCAACCCTAGGTGAGCCAGTGTATCTTCCAGCAACTTGTGCATCTATTTCTTGTTCATGACCACCATTTTGAAGCTTAGCAAGCAGTCAAAGAATCCCCTCTTCTTGGCCTTCCCCCCACAAAATTTGTAGTCGATAACCGATACTTATCGGAACATTTTGAGGGCTAGCACCTGATTTGTGACACATGTTGGAAGGAAAAATGGTTCCCCAATGAAACAATGTAGCTAGATGAATGCTAAATCCACTCTGAGAAACCAATAGCATTTGGGAGTGAAGTTCTACATATATGTAGTATGCTCCTTGGTGAGTCAGTTGATACCATCATCCCCTTTTAAATCTTGCAAAATTGGAGTCAAGAAATAATATGAAAATGCATAATAGTCATATGTAGAGGAGAGGAGAGGATTCCATACATAAATTGGCCTTCTTTTTCCCAATTCATAAAAAATAGACAATCTTACATGCTTCTTAAAGAAATCAGGGTTCTGATGCAAAAACATGTGAGCAAGGAAGGAAGGAAACTTGAACCTCCATTTTGTTTGGTAGTCCTTGATTTTCCCTATCAGCTCGTCAACAAGGAATTGTGCAAAATCATACAAGAAAAAGGAATGTTGCTTGTAGAACTGAAACCCCAAACCCAACTGAAATTTGTGCACATCCTTGTTGGTGTCCAAGCCGTAAACAAATGCCAACATTGAGAATGCATCCTGCATGTGTGGTGGGAAGGTAATGTGCAGTGCTGGAATCTTTGGTGGCTTTTTATGATCTTCCTTAGGCCTTTGGGTTTCTTTGTTATAAAATTCCAAAGTCTTTTTCATGCATCTCCATATTTCCTCTCCCTTTGCTGGGTTGAACGGCTCTACCTCTTCTAGTCTAGAGTCAAGGTTACGGATGCACAACATATTTCAGATAGCTTATGGGCAGATATTGACTTTTAATCTCTGACCCTCGATGGTGTTGGTGCTCGGGTTGAAATTTTTGATGGCCGCATCGACTAGTTTTGGGCAATAGTGAACAAATGAGACCATATACTGTGGGAGCCCGTTGTACCATAGCTTTTGCGGCAATGACTCCGAGTCGATAAATTTCTTCATTCTTTCATAGGCTACCTTCCTCAAAGTCTTAGGGTTTTTTGCAAGGATGGGATCATGAATATTATCTCATTCCTCCTTGATTCAACTTTGATCTCTGTAACTTTTAATATTTTCTAGGACCTGTGTGTTTACCCATTTTGGCTTCTCTAGTATACCAAGCAAAGTGTAAGAGACGTCTTCAAAGACATAGACAGTTGGTGTTGTACACATGTCATCAAACAAGCTCTATGTTGCCTCTTCCTACCCCTCTACTTGTGCCTCTAACTATGGTTTTGTTCGGGAACTCTCTGTCGTTTCTTTTTGCTATATTTTTCTACTTAACTCAATATTTCTGCAATTTACTTAGGCTCTGGTTGCACTCAAAATTTCTTTTTCTCTAGGTAGTGTGTTTGAAAGCTTTCACAATGTTGGCCTTTTGCATGCGTTACTTAGTTATTTCCTTATTGAGGTGGCCAACAACGCTCACCCTCTAGCATTAAATTCAGCATGTACTGCCAGTCATTTGCTTGTGCGAAGTGAAATACTTGCCATTTTGAAATGACAAGAATTCATAATGACCTTTGGTAATGATGTACTCTGATGTGATTTTCTTGGAACTTGACCCGATAATTTGAAGGCAACTTAGGCATTTGTATGTCGTGGCAATTAATATCCCAAACAAAATGATTAAGCCAAATATGCAATAAGTGCCTAAAAAGATATGTGTTCCTTTTTTGGAGTTTGAGAAGTGCCTGTAGAATGACACCTTAGCATTCAACCGTATGAACTACCACCAACTTATGCTAATTAATTATCTCCCATTAATCTTACACTTAACAAATCGTACTTAGCAGACACAATTGGGTGGGAAACTTGAGTGAGCCTTGGTGCAATTTTTGAGATAGTACTTGATTAACCTCATGCTTATGGTATGCAAATTACCACGCTTAAGTAAGAAATCCTAGTCGTATTTTCTTGGTGAAACTTCAACTAGGCACCTCAAACAGATGACCAAGAATAAGCACTCTTTGGCCATTATAGCGACAAAATGGGTTATAGGGAGGGATTACATTGACTATAAGGATAAGTATAGAGTTAACACTGATGTATGCTCTCACTTTGTGGCGTCCATGCTCGACATCGTGGTTCCCAAGCCATTGGTTCTGTACCTGGTACTCAAAATATTTTTGAAGAAATATCTAGACGGCCTTAGAGAGGTGGTGGCCAATGCTGCATTTGGAATAGGCCTACCAATGACAAGCAACCTCCAAAAATACATTGAGAAAGACACAGTCATGCCATGGGTGCCATTCTTGAGCGAATTTTGTATTCAGTCACAAGAAGAACATCACCAAAGAGTTAACCATGCATGCCATTTCCTGTTTCGCCTGTACAATCTGGTGTCATTTTATGACATTGACTAGTACACGGACTTCAGGAACCTGGTGTTCCCTTCGCCACTTGCAGTTGCTCCTACGGATGTTGTCGTTGCTGGTCCTAGTGCTACCCCTACTGATGAAATGATTCCAAATGCTATCGTCGATGCCTCCATTACTGCTGCATATTCCCACGACTGAAAATCTCCTTTTCTTGCTTTAAGAACTAATGCCCATTAGTTTGTTTCTATACATATTCTTGGAAAAGGCTTTATAGTAGCCATATAAAGAAGATACAAAAAATATATAGATATATGCTCTAAAAGTGTGGCCTCTAAACCATTTGATACTGTATTTATAAAAGTATATAAATATAATGAAGATATAGCTTATGTTAAAAAAATTGTCTCCTTTGCTTTCAGCTATTTAGCAATGCGGGTCTTCTTTTCTTTTCTTTTATATATACATCCATTTCAATTCTAGATATGGGTGTCATTTTTCTCTACTTCATGGGTTCTTTTATCTCTCTCTACAATTTGCAATAATGGGCTCCATTCGTTTCTGCTTCCTCGCACTTGAGAACTAATATTGAAAGACCAACCGACAAAAACACAAGGGAAAAATAATTAAATTATCTACATATTTACGTTGGTAGAATAATTTGAAACTTAATTGAATAATTTTAGATGAACCCTGTTGACCAAAAATCCCAATGTTTCATGCTGCATGGTTTCTAATTCAAATGCATTATTCTCTTTGCATCTAATTATTCTAAAAGGGCCTTCCCATAAGTTATCAAACTTCTCGTGTTAGTTGGGCTTTGCAATTGTTTCATTAAATTTTAGCACTAGATCCCCGCACTTTAGACCTTGGTCTGAAGATTTCTTGTCAAACCATCTTTTAATCACTTATTGGTGGTTGGACATGATTATTAAGGACTTTTCCCTTTTTTCCTGCACTTCTAACAACTTAGCTAGTCGAACCTCCATTGCACGGTTTTGCTCTATCTCAAGAGATTTGAGCAATTGCAATGCTAGAATTTCCATGGAGCTAGACAATAATGCTTCCTTCCCATACACTATCTCGTACGGTGAAGTCTTCAGGACTTGCTTAGGGGTTATGCGGTCTTCCCAGAGTGTCACTCGAAGGTTTTTATGCCATTCTCGTTGGTGCTCTAAACCGATTCTTTTGATGAGTCAGACTAAATTCTTATTAGTCAACTTTGTTAGGCCATTACCCTGAGGGTAGTAATTTGATGATGTCTTTAAGAATATGTCATGTGTGAGCATAAATTGACATACCTTAGAGCCTAGGAAAGCCTTGGTGTTGTCAAAGATGATGGTTTTAGGAGGGTTGAATCTCCTCACCAGTTCCTCGAGGAAATCTATTATCTCTACCTCCATCCCATTCTTTAGGGGCATGGCTTCGGTCCACCTAATGAAGTAGTTTGTTGTTGTTAGAATCCATTTACGTTTGGTGCTATAGGAGATATTAATCATTCTAATGAAATCAATACCCCATTGTACGAATGGCTCATCAACTACTATCGGCTTGAGAGGCATTGTGGAATTTTTCTTCTCCCTGCAAAGAATTGGCATTCTTTGCAAGCTATTATCAGGGAGTATGATTCATTGAACAATGTGGGCCAAAAGTACCTAGCGCACATAATTTTGATGGCAATGGTCTTTGCGAAGAAATGCCTTCCCACAAGACTGCTGTGGAAAGTATCGAGAATCCACTTCGCTTGCTCTATGGTGACACACCGCAATAGAACACTATTGAAGTTCCTCTTGAAAAGGACCCCTTTGATGAGTGCATATCTGTTGCTTTGCAGTTGGTAGAATCTTCTCTTTTGAGAAGGAAGGTCAAGTAGATATTTTCCTATGTGCATGAACCTTACTCTATCCGCTAGCCAACAACCTTCGAATTCAGACTCATTCATTAGAACTAGCTCCGGTTGCTCTTCATCGGTTGTCATTTCCTCGTCGTGTGCCAGATATTTGCACATTCCTCTTCCTCAGATGGTCTTTGTAGGCTTGACCTCAATGTCATATTCAAGGATCTTGGTGATTCAATTAGCCCTTTTTTCGGTGATTTCTCATTCCATGATGTATTTGCACACACTAGAATTCGAGACATAAACAACCACCTTGTTGCAAGAGACTAGGTGTCAGAACTTCTTGAGCCCCTTAGTAATTGCGAAGGATTGCCTCTTGACGAAGTTGTAGTTCACCTCATATTCTTTTAGGTTCTAGGAGTGAAATGCTATCAAATGTTCTCCCTTGCCCTCATCGTCTTTTTAAGTTAAGACAATAGCAATGCTTGAATTGTTGTTGAATACATACATTATGAAGTCCTTAAATAGGTCTGGATTGACCAGTACAAGGGGTGAGGAAATAACATCTTTAACCTTCTTGAAAGCTTCTCTATCTTCTTTATTCCATTTGAATAATTGAACCTTTTTCAGCATCAGGGTGATTGATCTAATTATCCCTACAAAATCTGAAATGAATTTGCTCACAAAGTTTACCTTCCCCAAGAAAGATTGGACTCCTTTCTTGTTCACTATTAGGGGAATTTCTTTGATTTCTTTCACCTGCTTGGGATCAATTGCAATTCCTTCTTTAGACACTACATGTCCCATTAGCTTGCCTTGCAACACTCCGAAGACACATTTTTTTTGGTTCAAGGATATCCTGAACTCCTAACATTTTTTAAAAACCATCTCAAGGTGATCAAAATTATCATCCTTATGTTTGGAAAAAATAGTTAGATCATCCAAATAGATTAGGATAATCTTGTTAATCAATTCGTTGAAAGCGATATCCATGGCCCGATGAAAAGTGACTCACGCATTTGAAGGGCCAAAAGGCATTTTTTCATATGCAAACAGTCCCCACTTGGTAGTGAATGTTATCTTGTGTCGGTCCTCTTATTCAACTTGGATTTGACTGTAACCAGAGAAGCCATCCAGCAGAGAAAACATTTTTGAACCTGCCACTATTTGCAAGATTGTCTCCATAGAAGGTAGCAGGTAATGGTCCTTTAGGGATGCTCTGTTCAATCTCGAAAGTCAACACACAAGCAGATGTCTCCATTCTTCTTTTATACTGGCACTAATTTGGATACCCATGTGTTGTGCTTGATCGAGAAAACAATATGAGATTGAATTAGCTTTGTTAGCTCTTGTGTCGTCATGGCTTCGATCTTCAGGTTCATTGGCCTCTATTTTTGGCATACTAGTTTTACACCTTCCGTCAACTCTATTGTATGTTGGATGATGTCGGGATCATATCCCTTAAGGTCATCATATGACTAGGCCACCACTCCTTTGTACCTCTCACAGAAGTCAATAATCCTTTCTTTATCATTATATGAAACATATTTTCTAACTTTGAGATTTTTTCCATCTCTAACTTGAAGGTCTGCATAGTCGCTTTTGTCTGCTACAAACTTCCTTTCATCATTCCTTGCATCGTCACAATCGAAAAGGTTCTCTAGAGTGACAAGTCCTTTCAGAAAGCTTATTAGACCTTAGCTGAATGATTTTTCCATCGTAAGCTTTGGTAATCTTTGGTTGAAGTTGGTTAGCAAACTCTCCTGACTATTGGATGAATGAGGTGATGTGTTCATCACTATCAAATACCTACCAGCTCTGATCATATCTAGAATATGTGGTCAGACTATCACTCATACAAAGTGTTTGTTATGCATTAGGTCAGAGGCAGGTTTGAATTGAGATCCTATCATGGCCATGCAATCCACATCAATATTTTGTTCTCTGGGCACTGTCTAAATGTTGAAGGCTTCAAAACCTTCTATCAGGTCCCAGACTCTATGTCTGTAGGATCTCATGCAGACATTTTTAGCTGCTAAAACCCCTCGAACTTGGCTGACCACAAGTTTAGAATCTTTGAACACCATTAATTTCTTAATGCCCATTCACTCAGCAAGACTCAAACCTTGCACTAGGCCTTCATATTTAGCTTCATTGTTTGAACAAGTGAACTAGAAGCAGAAGGACCAGAGTGTCTTTTCATTATTTGGGGATGTCAAACATATCTAAACTCTTGCACCTACTTTGCATCTTGCTTTGTCAAAGTGCAACATCTATAGCTTTGAAGTTTGGTCACTCTCAGGTGTTTTCACAAATTTCAAAATCTCTTATTCCTCATCATAGATGGCATAGGTTCCCAACTTGGTAGCATGATAGTTGTTGAAAGGGTCAGCATCTATATATTTTCTCAAGAGAGCTCCTTCTTGATCAGTCTGATCCCCGATCACTTTTTCATCCTCTAGCAACTCAGTGCAATATGTCTCCTCTTTAGTGAAAAAGGTATGGGTAGCTTCAAAGTTGATCATAGTTTGATTGACCACATGTTCCGAGTGTAAAGCTTCAGACACTATTTTTATTTTAGCTCCATGCTTGGTCCTTAGGATCAAGTGTGACCAATCCAAAGATAGATATCCTCCTATTTTTGAATTAAATTCTTAGGATAGGTAGGGGTCGAACATAGGGGGGACATTTATGATCATAGTGTCTTGCGGAACTGTGATGCTAGGGTAGGAGAACAGAGTCAAGGAGAGGTCTTTGATGACACTTACGGTTTCAATTTTGTTGCCATCAAGTTGCATAACCCCCCTCTTCAAAGGTTCATAGCTAAGTCCTAGGGCTTTAGCTATCTGCTTGGGCATGACTGTAATGTTAGCACCAGAGTCAATCATGGCATTGTTCAATAATTTATCTCCCATAATGAGGGTTAGGAAGAAGGGTTTTGGTTTCGGCTTGTCTTTAACCTCGTCAAGGGCTTCTTTTATGCTATTTGTGAGAACTTTGATAGGAGGTGATTGATCAACAACCTTTCCTTTGAGCATTTTCTCTTTTGGTTCAATGATTGGATCCTCCCGGAGAGCCTTCTGTAACAATGTCTTTTGTTCCAGAATAACTAAGATATCCCACAAAGACACATTAGTGGATGATTTTTTCAATTGTTCCACCACATTGAATGGTGGTAGATTCAGAGGCTTCTGCTCCTTAGCTCTTATTACCACAATTTCCCTTCGCGGTGGACATTGGTGTGCCACTACGAAGGTATTGGGTGGTTGATTAGAAGCACTTTTCGGCTATGGACTGACTAGTTGCGGAATGATTGATTTGCCCGTGAATCTCCTCTTTGAGCGAGTGTTGTAATTGAACTGTACTTGTAGGTTTTTCGATGTGGATGCATCATTTGTGAACATGGCCTCCTCTTCTTCCATTCATGAGAAGAGTGTGTGATTGAGAGAAATATATGTTTCTTCCTCCAACGACATCCCCTACATTTGTGCAGTAAGCACATCATTTTCCATTTGCGGAGAGGCATATACATAACCTCCATGTCCACTGTCATGCCTTAATTCTGCTACTCTGCCACATTTTGTTGTAGATTTTTGCACAGACAGTTTCGAGGCATATGTGAGTCACTGCAAGAGAAACACCAGGGGTTGGTGTCATCGACTAATTTTTTTTGCCCTGCTATTAGCTCTTTGCTCGAGCTTGGGTTAGCACTCTGCAATGGACAAGGTACTGGTACTATTTGATCAGTTGTTTATGTGAGCGCCTCCTTGGAACTTGTTTTGTTGGTAAGAAGACCTTCTGCCTTGATAATTTTGATAAGTTGGCTTTGGAGGCGCGTCTTGGTTTTGCTTGATCACAGTTATCTCATTGGCCATAGCCTGTAACATCTCCTTCACATCGCTTATATCATCCTTCGAAGAGCTGAATGTGGAAGCAACATCCTGTGGTGCACCCATGTATGTATACATGGATTGAGGAGCGGTTGCACTTGTAGACAACATCACTTGGGAAAGAATTGATATCTCGAGAAACATAGGCATGGCAGGCTGAGGCAACAACTTTTCAGTGTCTATTAGATTGTTCTTTGCTTTAACTATGATGCTATATGCATATGGTAGAGTGGTTCCACCGAGTGACTAGATCATCATTGAAATGTTGGCATTGATAGAATTCAAGTAGAACATGAATGCCAAGTCAGGAGGCAGGCAGATTGCAACCTGAATTCTTTGCCAGGTTATGTGAAACCAAGCGTTGAAGTCAATCATGGCTTCATATGGGGCCCACTTTATGATCTCCAGCTAATGATATTGCAAAGACTTGTCTCCATCATTAGAGAATCTCTCATAGAAAGGGTCCCTAAGCTAATCCTAGGTACCAATAGTAATAGGTTGCAGTGTGTGATACTAATCTAATGCCTTGCCTTTGAAAGAGGCGGCGAGCAACCTTAGTGTTGCATTTTGGTCTATAATTCCATGTACCAATCATACATCTGCAACATCTTGCAAATGTTCGGACAGTGTTCTTGAGCCATCTCTAGTGAATTTAGGTATAGCTTTTAGAGTAGAGACCGAGATAGGGGCCTAAATGGTAGATGCTACTAGCGCTACAAGAGGACTTTCGGCATCCCATGCCACATATTTTTTGTTAGCAGTGGGAAACATGGCTAGCGGAAGGGGCAGAGGAAGTGAAACATTCACTAATTGGGTCATAGCTTGTACTATCCCTAATGGCAGTACTAACAACCCAGGGTTATTTCTTGTTTGGGACCTAGTAATAGGTTGATGGCTCATACACCCTCTTTGAATTTAGATTCATTTAAGTAGTCCCACCAGGCATGCCAAAGAAAAGAAACTGTTGATGTCAAAAATTGGCAAGGTAACAGCCTTTATGAGAAAGTCAGTTAATGGGGGGGACCAATTGCGCTAAACTGAGTGACCTTTGGGTTTCTAAAGAAGTCAACTTCTTCTGTAATTGGGGTTTTGGAATGGGAAAAGAAAGTGGATATAAAAAATAAAGATCTAACTAAGGCGATGCACCAAGGGGTAGATATAGGCACAGTAAATCTATCTTTGGGGATTCAATTTAAGGGCCTAATTGGTAAACTGTTATGTTCCAAAATTAACAAAAATCAAAGATAAAGATCCAAACAATTCATCTAATGACATAAAATAATTTTCACACTCATTTACTAAAAAGAGGAGTCAAAGACATGATCTAAACCAACAAACTTGTATTAAAATCATAGAAGTTCTACAAATGAACAATTCAGGACAATAATGGCATAGTATCAATGTTTTATCAAATAACATAAGAAAAAAAGAAAGGTCGAACAATGGCACAGTCTAAAAGTCTCATACAATAATCTAAAGCATAAAAAAATGGTCTAGTTTCTTTCTCTATTTTTTTTGCATCTTCTGAACTCATTTTCTGAAGCAAGAAGCAATATATATAACCAACAATTCACCGCCTGGTGAGCTTGTGACAGAAAAGATTATGTATCTCGAGCAATGATGGCTACAACAATGATTCCCCTCAGCCATTGTACAAAAAATATTCAGGTCATAGCATGTAGTTGTTCCTCAGCCAGATGCATCCCCTGTGAATGATGGTAGTGGTCCAGAAAAATCCTGTGCAGACAAGTGTCACTTCGCAATGGAGGCAGTTAGAACACGCGGTAGCATGTTGCATCCCGTTCTCGCTCCATTCTTGCCTTTGATATAAATCCTGCCAAAGGGATGTTTGGTGGCAATTTGTAGCCCATGGTTCTTTCTCCCTTCCCTTTTTGTGAAAGCTTGTGCTGGGAAGACACATGGTAGCCTTTATTACTATCGACATCAATGGTGGGGTCTGCCAAAAGTTATGTGAATGGAAGCTACGTGGCACGTAGACGGGGCTCGATAGAAAAGTGAAGGGAAGCAACTATGAATAGCCTGTGGTGTAGACATGTGGCAGTATGGTGGGAGTTGGTAGAAGAGAGAAGGAAGGAATTGTTGTGAGGAGCACCCGACAGACATATGGTGGTAGCTGACAGAGTTTAGTGAAAAGAAGCTTGATGAAAACCTAAGGGCAACACTTCTATCATATGAGACGTGGGTCGACATCAAAACAAAATCACCCAAAGGGAGCTCAAAGAATTTTACATTCACATTATATATATAGGAAAGAGTGTTCTTGTATTTAATAATATACTATATTAAGTCGAGTTTATATGGTTATTATGTAGTTGTGAAGTTATTTGTGAAATTTGGATTGTGAAGTTTGGAATATAAAGTTGTTTGAATTACTTTAGTTGAAATGTCATAAAAAACACTAAATGAATATAGGTTATTCTTAGGGTTAGGATAATCCATGGTAAAGGGGATAACCTATGCATAGAATATGAGTGGTCATAAAAAATCAAGCTAGGAAGGTATGTGAATAGATGACTCTCACTCGATGTAATTGGATGATGAATTATTTGGAAAAAGTAGTGTATGTTGCCACTATTTAAATTATCAATTCACTGTGATCCAGTTATGTGTGCTAAGTTTGGATTGTCATACATGTGGGTAGTAGCCACTATATGGAAGTTCTAGTTATGTAGGACACAACACCCAGCTCAAGAAGGCTAGTATTATAAGATTACCAAACCAATCTCATTGTCGAAGGGTAGGGCCATCTTCTCGGTTAGGTAGATGTGCAGGGGATCGCAGGGTAAGTGCAAAAGGATGGAGGGCCAAAAAGTGGCCAATTTACTTTTTCATCTTGGAATAACAAAAACACAAGCGCGTTATAGTAAAATGTGCTTGTGTTATGGGTTGGTAGTGACCAAGCCTAGGCTCAGTCATTACCAAGCCATAACATGAGCAAAATTTACTATAAGACACTCGTGTTATGGTTTAAATTTCAAAAAATGTGTGTGTTTTGAGATTAAAAAAATGTGCATTTTTTGAAATCAAAAAAATATTTCCAAAACACGAGCGTGTTATAACACACTTGCATTTTGGTCTACATTGATTTTTTTTTCTTCTCTTTTTCTTGTCTCTTTCTTCTTGTTATCTTTCATGGAAACTATATACATGAAATAAACATTTACATATAGACATTTACTTTCTTATACTTTAAGCTATATTTCATGTATATAGTTTCAAGATGTTTGAGAGTGGTTTCAGATCTCTAGGAGTTATAATTCAAATTCTATTTTTTTTAAGATCTTACAATTTTTTAGACAACCAAATTTCATTAATCAACATGTCAAATATCAGTAATCAGGAGGTCAAATTTCAGTAATCAGCAAGTTGTATCATCTTTCTCACTCTATCTCACTCATTGTTTATCCCTTATGCTCTAGACCTCTCTCTCACACTCTCTCCTTCTCTCTATAATTTTATCTATCTCACCTCTCTCTCTCTCCATCCCTCCCTCTATTCCTTCTTCCCTCTCTAATTTTCTCTATCCCACCCTCTCTATCTCCCCCCTCTCTCTTCCTCCCACCCACCTTCCCTCTCTACTTCACTCTATCTAACATATTCCCCTACCTCTCTCTCCCTCCCTCCTCTCTCTCTCTTCCTACATCCCACCCACCTTCCCTCTTTACTTCTCTCTATCTAACCTATCCCTCTCTTCCTATCTCTTGTTGGCAAAACAAGGACAAACAACTAAGAAGGGGGGTGAATTAGTTGTCACAGATTATTTAAACTTTTCAATCTTAACTCAAACTTAACCCAATTTTAGATTTGATGCATGAACAATAGACCATAAACAATCAACACATTAGAAACACATAGAACACCAAAAATTTTTACGTGGAAAACTTGTTAGGGGAAAAACCATGGTGGATGTTAGTCCACAAGATTATACCCTGTTAAAAGTATAAGAATAATAATGGGAATGCACATGCTTTCAGGTGCACTGCCTAGAGCTCACTACTCAAATACAAGAGGGCTCACTACCCAAGAAAAAGAAATATAAATTGGATCCATAGGGTATGAACTGAGAAAATGGTTTCTTCAAAAGCCTTATTACAATTTCGATTAAGCATAGAAACACTCCTTCACACTTCGCTCAAACTTCTTCACACTCTGCTCTGCAATCCAATGATATTCACACACACACCCAGGAGCACATCAAGCACCTTTCAATTCAAACAAACAACCACTCTTATATATCCGCAACATGAATTTCATCAACAACTTCATTGGCCAAAATACATATGAAAATATAAAACATATATGCAATGTTGGCCTAAATTTACAAATAAATTTTTAATGTGAATCAAGCACCATTGGCCAATATTATATTGTGGCCCAAAACAACATCCTTGAGTGCACCAAACATTCAATTTTTAATCTCCAAGGATCCACAACACGTTACAACCACCATGTCAGCCAAGAATATGAAAACCTAAACACATATGAGAAAAATCTTAAACCACGAACACACCAATCAATGTGGACTTTTGACGGAGATAGAGAATGATCTAGAAACATCCAAAAGCAATAGGGACCAACATAGAAACATTCACAACAACAGAAATTACTAGAATCATATCAACTTCACTCAAGAATACTAATTGAAACCATAGAAAAACTTTCAGAACACAACTGTTCATAACACGATCAATACTTCGCGTGGACCTCTAAAAATTTTAGTGGATAAACTAGATACTCTCAACAATAAACCCTTTAGTCCACAACATTTGATCATCGACGTACGGATCAAGACACCTTCAAGACCTTCACTATTCCTTTGGCAACCTACAACATTTTCTTTAACAATTTTCTCAATATCCTCGACATATATAGCCTTCAATACATCGGAAATTATCTGGAGCCAATTTTTTCGTTTTTAAATAACAGATTACAACATTCAAGCCAGTGCACCCGTTAAGGTTAGAAGGGTAAACCGAAACGTGCAAGAAGTAAACTTAAGATGCAGAAGGGAACTCAACGCCAAGTATGTGCTACCCAATCCAAGGTGGAGTGAGGGGCGACCATATGACGGAGTGATTACAGAAGTAAAGCTTGAAAGGAAATGCTGAATAACGGAACTACTCAACACCCAGAATGTGCTTGCTCACCCCGAAGGGAAAGTAGCTACCATAGGGCGGAGCTCTACAATTTCCAACTAAGACTGAAAGCATACGTAAAGGAAATGCTGAATACTGAATCTACTCTACACCCAGAATGTGCTTGCTGACCCAAGATGGGAAAGTAGCGACCATAGGGCGGATAAAGATTACATACAATTTCAAAATGCTGAAAGAGAGAACTTTACAATCTGACTGAGCAAGAATCTAAGACCGACAGTACTACTGCCAGTATACAATTTGAAAGATGATTACTTGCTACCAATTACAAATCAGCCTTTAAGAATATTGCAATAATATTGAAGCATTCAATGACTGCCAAGAATAAGCTTAACTTGCAGGAAAGGAACGGATCCAACCTCTTTAAATCTGCGCAGTCTTCAATGATGTCTCCGTGAAGCCTTTAAGAGTTCCCAGCACCTTCCAAGAGCACTAATGCAGATCCCTGTTTGCTGTCATAACAATACTGTATTTTTTCTTCATAAAACAGCAATATATATTCCTTGGAAATTCATAACTCCCTTGAAACTCAAGCCAACAATCTAAAATTGCATGCAAAACACAAGTATAGTGAAGGCGCCCAACTTAGGCACATAAAACAGAGTCAAAGAGCAGCTTATATTGAATGGCACAAATTCCAATGATCTGCAGATGGTACGGCCCAGGTACAGGGGCGATTTTACTTTAAAAATTGAATACACCAATATAAAATCTGCAACTTGCCACACTATGGCGCCTAGACCAAAGGAAGGGAAATAGCCAATACCCACAAAGCAATATTTTGTCTTTTTTGAAATATGAATGAAATACAGAATCTGCTGTAGCTAAATGCAAAAATCAGGAAACCTCTAACATGCAAGATCATAAACTAACAATACTAATGCAGATTACGATGCAAGGAATACAATGCATTCACAACTAGACTAAATTCATCACTAGTCGTTGTCTTACAAACGAGAAGAGATGCCCAATGGTTAGGAGGTCTTCATCCCTCGAAGTGATCCAGATTCAATCCGGCAGCATAACGGTGTAATTTCCAAGATGACCCAAATCATTCACCAAGACTCCTCTTTATAACTTTCAATTGACTTTGCACAACCCTAAAATCAGCTTTTAGGTCAAACTCATCCTCTTCAAGTTTTGGCGTACTTTCTCCTTCAATACTTTAATAAATGATATTTTAATTAAAACACCATTCTTTGATAAATGCGCCCATCATACCCTGCTTTGACTTTGCAATAATTATAATATTCTTTTTAAAGAGGGCGCCACCCTTAATGACCACTTTTTAACACAACGTTAAGTCATTAATTCTAGTGCCAAGGTCAACGTTGAAATATAATAATTAAAACGTGACTTTAATTGGAAAGACTTAACTTATTTCTCCGAGAATGCCTTGAAGCCAAAACTGATGAAGTCAACTGATCATATCTGAAACCGGAAGTCAACCAACCTGTGCTCATCTGGAAACTGCCAAAAATAGAATTTACTAAAAATAGTAAATTCCCAAAAAATACTCTGAATGCTGAGACGAGCATATCACTGCGAAGCCCTCTGAAAACCCAGAAGGAATCCGCCATTAAAACTATCATCCCTGAGCAAAGACCTCCTCAAAATTAGGAAACCCTAATTTTAACTTCCGACTAGCCTCCGGGTTCCCAAGGAAAGGCTAACGGTCACTGAAAATGTCAAGATTGAAAAGGGGACATTACAACATCAATGCTAATAGTGTTGACATCAATGACAACCACTTATCAACAACACAACCACAACATCCAACAATCTCCCCCTTTGGAATTGATGGCAACACATGATGTGAAAAACACCATCAACGCAATTCACAATCAACACTTACTCCCTCGTAGATTCTGACTCTTCTTCCTTAGCCTCTTCTACAAGATCTTCACCCCACAAGGCTCTTCTTCCTAGGTAAGCAACAATTTTTCACATGAATCTTCTCCCCCTTTGAAATCAATGGAAAAGATAAACATTATCTTCCCATATACAAGATTTGAACCACATATCTGCACATCTAACTACTCCCCCTAAGTAGCAGCCATGAAAACATCAATTCGGATAAGAATATAGCTTTGAAGCATACAGATTGATGCAAGTAAATGCATCTCTAGTTCATATCAAGAGGGGTAATCACCACAAGCGTTCCTCTAAGATACTCAAAAGTATCCTTTGGCAATGGCTTAGTGAAAATGTTTGCAATCTGTTCTTTGGTAGGCACATACTCCAATCTGACTTCTTTCTCATTCACTTTTTCCCTTAGGAAATGAAACTTGATTGATATATGCTTGGTATTAGAGTGTAGCACCAGATTCTATGATATGTTTATTGCACTTGAGTTGTCACAATATATGGCAATAGGTTCATCATATACTACCCTGATATCTTTCAGCATTTGTTTCATCCATATCACTTGAGTACAATTATTTATTGCAGTAATATACTCTGCCTCAGCAGTAGATAGGGAAATGAAATTATACTTTTTACTCAACCAAGACACCAGCTTCTTCCCTAGGAAGAAAGCACCACCACTAGTACTTTTCTTGTCATCTACATCTCCTGCCCAATCTGCATTAGTATATGCACTCAGAGTAAGATCATCATCTTTAGGATACCAAAGCCCAATATCAACTGTTCCTTTCAGATATCTAAAAATTCTCTTTACAACAATCACATGAGATTCTTTTGGATTAGCCTGAAATCTAACAACCATACATACAACATTCATGATGTCTGGTCTAGCTTAAGTTAAGTAGAGCAATCCGCCAATCCTTGACCTATATCTTGTTTCATTTGCCTTAGGAAAATCATCATTTTGTGTTAACTTGCATCTGGTTACTATGGGTGTACCAACAGGCTTTGAGTCTTCCATGCCAAACTTCTTTAGTAGCTCTCTCACATATTTGGACTAAGATATAAAAATCCCATTATCTGTCTGAGTGACTTGCAATCCTAGAAAGAACTTCATCTCACCAATCATACTCATTTCAAATTCACTTTTCATTTCATTAGTAAACTTCATACATAAATCATCATCTCCTCAAAAAATAATGTCATCAACAAAGACTTCAATAATCAAATCTTTATCGTGGTCCAACTTAAAATACAAGTTATTATTAGCAGTACCTTTATTGAATCCAAGCTTCAGTAAGTATTTATCTAGTCTAGCATACCAGGCTCTAGGATCTTGCTTGAGTCCATATAGAGCTTTCTTTAATTTGCAAACCATGTCTTCCTTGTCAATCAATTGAAATCCATCTGGTTGTTCAATATATAATTCTTCTTCTAACTCATCATTTAGAAAAGTTGACTTCGCATCCATTTGATAGACTTTATAGTTATTATATGCAACACAAACAAGAAATAATCTTACAGATTCAATTTTGGCAATAGGGGCAAAGGTTTCTTCAAAATCAATACCTTCCATTTGTGAATACCCTTTACATACCAGTCTTGCTTTATTTCGGATCACTTCACCTTGATCATTTAGCTTATTTCGAAAGACCCATTTAGTACCAATCACATTTTTATCTTTAGGTTTGGGAACAAGAATCCATGTATCATTCTTTTCAATCTGAATTAGTTCTTCCTTCATAGCTTCCATCTAGTATTCATCATTGCAAGCTTCATTGACATTTTTAGGCTCAATCTTAGAAATCAGGCAATACTTTTCTGCAATCCTTCTTCTGGTTTGCACACCTTTATTCTTGTCTCCTATAATTTGATTTTTAGAATGATTCAATCTCACATACCTCAGAGTTTTAGAATTCACTCGCACTTCTGGTTCTTTTGTTCTTTCTTCTTCACTTCCATTTGTCTCTCCCTGACTTTCTTGATTTATCAAAATGATTTAAGCTTTATTTTGTGTCTGAGCATTCTTCCCTTTGTTTGTACAATCTAGCTGGTCATCTGAATCATATCCATAGTATCTAGATGATCTAGCAGAATCCTCATTAACTCTGACATTTGCACTTTCAACCATTTTTCTTAATCTTCTGTTATAGCACCGGTAAGACTTGCTCTTGGCGGAGTAACCTAGAAAGATTCCTTCATCGCTCCTTGCATCAAAATTTCCTATGTCCTCATCTCTCTTAATGTAGCATTTGCTTCCAAAAATCTTGAAATATTTAACAGTAGGCTTATAACCAAACCATAGCTCAAAAGGAGTCTTACCAGAAATACCATTAACATTTACCCGATTTAAAGTGTACACAACAGTGTTTACAACTTCTCTCCAATAGATGTGAGGCACATTTCCTTTAATCATCATTATTCTAGCAGCATCTAGAATTGTTTTGTTCTTTCTCTCTACAACTCCATTCTGTTGAGGGGTTCAGGGAGCAAAAAACTATCTCTTGATTCCATGCTCTTCACAAAAGGAATCGAACTCCCTAGAGGTGAACTCACCACCTCTGTCTAACCCTAGGAATTTAATCTTTAGACCTTTCTCATTCTCTGCCATAGCTTTGAAACTTTTGAACTTCTCTAATGCTTCACATTTTTCTTTTAAGAAAGCAACCCATATCATCCTGGAGTAATCATCAATAAGCAACATAAAATACCTTTCTCCTTGTAGACTTCTGATTCTAGAGGGACCACATAGATCAGTATGCACTAGCCCCAGTACTCATTTAGATTGATGCTTTTTACTCCAAAAAGAGACTCTAGTATGTTTACCTATCTTACATTCCTTGCATATTGTGTTAGCAAGTTTTACTAGCTTAGGTAGATCTCTTACTGCTTGAATGGAACTTACCTTAACAATGTTATCAAAATTCACATGACACAGCCTCTTATGCCATAACCATCTTTCATCTACTTGAGCAATTAAACAACTTACATTACTAGCACTTAGGTGAAAAATATTACCTCTTGTCTTTGTACTTGAAGCAATCATATTTCCAAAGCTTCCAAGTATCCTACATCTTCCATCTTTGAACTGAAGATCATAACCCTTGTCCACCATTTGTCCAACACTTAACAAGTTATGCTTTAAGACTTCAACATAAATTACATCATTAGTGTTATGTTTACCACCAAGACAAATAGATCCTCTGCCACATATCACACTAGCATTGTTATCTTTGAATCTTACAACCCTACCATCATATTTCTCTAGACTTTAAAATTTGCTTTTATCACCAGTCATATGATGTGAGCATCTGTTGTCAATAACCCACTCATCCTTCTCTTCAATTCAAGCTACAAGAGCTTTCTCAACTTTAGTAGATTCAGTAGCCAACGAACCATTTTCCTTGATAGCAATGAAAACCCATTCATCTTCATTTCCATTTTCTTTATCAGATTATTCATCAGTCACACCTTCTTCAACAAAATAACACTTCATTTGAAATCTAGATTTGTAGGTCTTGGGCCTAGGAACTCTTTCAGAACAACTTGAAGCAAAATGACCTATTTTACTGTAAGACAAACATTTAATAGGAAACTTTCCTTTATACTTACCTTGTCCTCTGCCTTCTTTCTTCGCAATCAATGCTTCTAGCTCTTCAAACTCTCTTTCTTCTTCTTCAAGTTGTTTCATCTCTTCCTCATATTTGAATTTCTTTCTAGAACTTTCTCCTAGATATCTTTGCATGTTTCTTCCAGATACAAAAGCCTTAAACGCAAATTCAATCTTAGGTGCAGAATCACCAAATTCACTTAATTCAAAGGCAACAAGTTTACCAATTAGCATATCCCTTGTCACATTTGTTAATGATTTAAATTCTTCAATAGCATGAGCTTTTGATTTGTAGGAAGGAGGCAATGATTTGAGCACTTTAGCTACAATTTATTGTTCATCCAAGGTATGGCCAACACATCTAATACCCATCACAATTTCATTTACTCTTTGCATAAAAGAAAAAATATTTTCATCTTCACCCATCTTTAAATTTTCATACTTGCCTTCCAAACTTTGTTGCTTAGCAACCTTCACATGTACATCTCTTTCATACAAAGTCTCAAGCTTCATCCACATCTCATGAGTTGTCTTCAGACCTATCACATTTGTCATTTTTTAATCTATCAGAGCACTCAACAAAGCTTCCATGGCCCTGATATTATTCTCTTTAATCTCATTAGGAGTGGAAGGACCATTATGTGGAATAGTATATTTGTTCTTTGCAATCTTCCATAAGTGTTCACCTAAACATCTCAAATGACATTCCATTCTGGTTTTCCATAGTGAGTAGTTTGTTCCATCAAATCTAGGGTTGACCTTCTTATATGATGCCATCACAAATCACCTCAATTTTTTAAAATTCTTCAAAGGAACCTGCTCTGATACCAATTGTTGGCAGAACAAGGACAAACAACTGAGAGGGGGGTGAATCAGTTGTTACAGATTATTTAAACTTGTCAATCTTAACTCAAACTTAAATTAATCCAATTTCAGATCAGATGCATGAACAATAGACCATAAACAATCAACACATCAGAAACATAAAGAACACTAAGATTTTTTACGTGGAAACCCTGTTAGGGGAAAAACCATGGTGGATGTTAGTCCACAAGATTATACACTGTTAAAATTATAAGAATAATAATGGGAATGCACATGCATTCAGGAACACTACCTAGAGATCACTGCTCAAATACAAGAGGGCTCACTACCCAAGAAAGAGAAATATGGATTGGATCCGCAGGGTATGAACTGAGAAAATAGCTTCTTCAAAAGCCTTATTACAATTCTGATTAAGCACAGAAACACTCCTTCACACTTCGCTCAAACTTCTTCACACTCTGCTCTATAATCAAATGATATTCACACATACACACCCACGAGCATGCCAAGCACCTTTCAATTCAAACATACAACCACTCTTTTATATCTACAACATGAATTTTATCAACAACTTTGTCAGCCAAAATACATATGAAAATATAAAACATATATGCAATGTTGGCCTAAATTTACAAATAAATTTTCAATGTGAATCAAGCACCATCGACCAATATTATATTTTGGCCCAAAAAAACATCCTTGAGTGCGCCAAACATTCAAATTTTAATCTTCGAGGATCCACAACATGTTACGATAACCATGTCAGCCAAGAACATGAAAACTCAAACACATATGAGAAAAATCTTTGACCACGAACACACCGATCAACTTAGACATGTGACGAAGATAGAGAATGATCTAGAAACATCCACAAGAAACAAGAACCAACATAGAAACATCTGCAACAATTGAAATTACTAGAATCATATCAACTTCACTCAGGAATACTAATTGAAACCACAAAAAAATTGTCAGAACACAATTGTTCATAACATGATCAAAACTTCACGTGGACCTTTGAAACTTCCAATGGATAAACTAGATACTCTCAGCAATAAACCCTTTAGTCCATAACATTTGATCATCCACTTACGAATCAAGACACCTTGATGACTTTCACTATTCCTCTGGCAACCTACAACATTTTCTTTAACAATATTCTCAATATCCTCGACATATACAACCTGCAGTACATCAATGCTAATAGTGTTGACATCAATGAAAACCGCATATCGGCAACAAAACCACAACATCCAACATCTCTCACCCTCCCTTCTCTCTCCCTTAATCTCTCCTTCCTCCTTCTCCCATCTCTCTCTCATTCCCTCTATCACACTTCTCTCTCCCTTTGTCACTCCCTCCTTCCCTTTCTACTGCTCTCTATCTCTCTCCATCCCTCTCTCTCTATCTCACCTCTCTCCCTCCCCACCTCTCTCTCTACTCCTCCCTCCCTTCCCCCGTCTCTATCTCTCCTTCCCTATATACTTCTCTCTAGATCTCTCTCTCCATCTCTACCTCTCCCTCCCACATTCCCTCTCTCTCTCCCTCCCCCTCTCCCTCTTAATCTCCCAACCTTCCTCCACTTTTTTGTTTTTCTTTCACACACTCTCTCCCTCCCTCCCCCATCTTGATCTCTAACTCTCCCCTTCCCTCTCTACTCTCTAGCTCTCCATCTCTCTCTCCCTCTCTCTTTCTAGTTCTTTATCTCTTATTCCCTATATACTTCTCTATCTCTCTCTCCATATCTCCCTCTCCCGCCCTCCTTCCCTATCTCTCCCTCTCTATCAATCTCCCTACCTTCCTCCTCTCTCTCTCTCTCCTTCCCTATATACTTCTCTCTATCCCACCAATACCTCTCACTGCCTCCCTCATTACCTCTTTAATTCTCTCTCTCTCTATATCACCTCTCTCTTCCTTCCTCCCACCCACCTTCCCTCTATACTTCTATCTATCTAACCTATCCCTCTCTACCTCACTCACTCTCCCTCCCTCCTCTCTCTTAATCTCTCCACATTCCTCCTTCCCCCTCTCTCCATCTCTCATTCTCTCAATCTCACTTCCCTCCCTCCTCTCTCTATATCTATCTCTCTAATTCTCCCTCCCTCCTCCCCCTTCTATATCTCTCCTTCCTTATATATAATTATCTCTATCTCTTTCTCTCAATCTCTACATCACCCTCCCTCCTACCCTCTCTCTCCTTCTCTCTCTCCCTCTCTCTTAATCTCCTAACCGTCCTCCTCTCTCTCTCTCTCCATCTTTATCTCACTCTCTTCTTTCATCTCTACTCTTTATCTCACCATTCTCTCTGTCTACTTCTTCCTCACCATTTATCCTTCCCTATATACTTCTCTCTATATCCCTCTCTCCATCTCTACCTCTCCCTCCCTCCTCCCCTCTTCCCTCTCTCTCCCTCTCTCTCAATCTCCCCACCTTCCTCCTCTCTCTTTCCTATCTTTCTCTCTCACTCTCTCCTTCCCTCTCTACTCTCTATCAAGCACCATTCCCTCTCTCTCCCTCCCTACCTCCCTCCTTCCCTCCCTCCTTCCCCATCTAATATTATATATCTCCCCCTTTCCTTCCTTTCCTTTCTCCCACCCACCTTCCCTTTCTACTTCTCTCTCCCTCCCTCCCTCCTTCTCTCTCTCTCTCTCAATCTCTCCACCTTCCTCCTTTTCAATCTAATTCTCTCTATCACCTCTCTCTCTCTCTCCCTCCCTCCCTCTTTACATCTCCCTATCTCTCTCTCCATCTAACCCTCTCTCTTAATCTCACAAACCCTATATCAAATATCATAAATCCTAATCCCTATACCCTAAACCCTACACCCTCAAACCTCATCCCTATACCCTCAACCTTATAACCTATACCCTGAACATTATCCCTTAACCATAAGAATAAACCCTAAACCCTGCATTCAATCTTATACCCTAGACCCTCATTGTATCAAAAAATGTCTCAAAGAAATGGGGTCTCGCGATGATGTACATCACCATGAGACCCTATTTCTTTGAGGCATTTTTTGATATAATGAGCACTACCTTGTCAATGTTACCACATTGATGCATTAACAAGGTAGTGATCTTAGTGCTCATTGTTCAAACCCCATTTCTATGAAGGCATTTTTTCATACAATGAGAACTAAGCTCACTACCATGTCAATGCAGTCGCATTACATCATTGTGAGACCCCATTTCTTTGAGGAATTTTTTCATACAACGAGCACTACCTTGTCAATGTGGTAGCATTGACAAGGTAGTGCTCATTATATCAAAAAATGCCTCAAAGAAATGGGGTCTCATGGTGATGTACATCACCATTAGACCTCATTTCTTTGAGGCATTTTTCATCATCGTGAGACCCCATTTCTTTGAGGCATTTTTTGATATAGCGAGCACTACCTTGTTAATGTATCAATGTGGTGGCATTGAAAAGGTAGTGCTTGTTGTATGAAAAAATGCCTCAAAGAAATGGGGTCTCACGGTGATGTACATCACCCCGAGACCCCCTTTTTTGAGGCATTTTTTCATATAATGAGCACTACCTTGTCAATGTGTCAATGCAGATGCATTGACAAGGTAGTGCTCGTTGTATGAAAAAATTCCTCAAAGAAATGGGGTTGACAGTATAGGGTTGAGGGATTAGGTTTAGTGTTTTTAAGGTTTGAGGGATTAAGGGTTTAAGGGTTGAGGGATTAGGGATTTAAGGGTTGAAAGATTAAGTGTTTAAGGGTTGAGGGATTAAGGCTTGAAGGGTTGAGTGATGTGGGTTGAGGGTATAAGGTTAAGGGTATAGAGTTGAGGTATAGGGTTTAGGGTCCAATGTATAGAGCAAAGGTATGAGAATTTAGAGTTGACCTAGTTTAATGTATAGGTTAGAGGATTGAGGGATTAAGGGTTGAGGGTTGAGGGTATAAGGTTGAGGATAAAGTTTTGAGGGTAAAGGTTTGAGGGTATAGGGTTGATAGTATAGGGTTGGGGGTCCAATGTATAGGCTAGAAGTTTGAGAATTGATGGTTGACTTGGTTTAATAAATAGGTTAGAGGGTTGAGGGATTAAGGGTTTAGGGGTCAAGGGTTTAAGGGATGAGGAATTAAGGGTTTAAGGGTTGAGGGATTAAGGGTTTAAGGGTCGAGGGCTTAATGGTTTAAGGATTTAAGGGTCGAGGGCTTAATGGTTTAAGGATTGAGGGATGAGGGTATAATGTATAGGGTTGTGAGAGAGAGAGGGAGAGAGGGAGTGGGAGAGAC